>JAPYZC010003016.1:0-16355 GCA_030522665.1 Ichneumoninae sp. A BG-2022a | reverse complement strand
CCCCCCCCCCCCCCCCCCATGCAACACTACACAACGACGCTGTTCAAGCCTCCCTCGACACGATATTTACCCGACATGCGAGCATACAAAACGATACCAATATGCGTGTAGATAAGCGCTCCGACGCGTCATACGTACACTTGTACATTGCGCAGGATCATATTTTGCATCATATCGAATCGGACGGAGCCGCTGGACGAGCGCACGGGTTTTGGGCTCTTAGTGATTAGCAAATATCGGCTATCGACGGCAAGGGAAAATCTACCCTTCCACTTCTCTCTCTCAATCTCGCTATACTAAAAAACACAGCGGCAGAACGTAAAACAAAAGCTCTTCTACGTGTATAGTATTAAAGAGACTGTAGCCTCGCACCAACCCCCTCCCCCCCTCCCTCCCGCCCGCCGGACGAGTCGCCGACCTATAAGTATGCATCTGTACGGATCGCTCGGACTGCCGATTACACGAGTTAGCCAACTTTTAGACCTTGCCGCAGAACCAAAGGGTGCAACCGGTAAAAAAAAAAGGTTTGCTCGTCCGACGAACATTTCTTGTACATAAAGGTGGACGATTACAATTTTCTTTTTATCTTGTTATTTTTACTTTTTTTTTTTAGTAAAAGAAAAAAAGAATTTTGTGATCTGTGAGGAATTCTCACGGAGCGAGAATTGCAAGAAAATGTTATTTTCTATGGAAAATTCGAGCTTGTTAAAACAACAAATAAATAAAGAAAAAAAATGCCGTTGAGTCGACACAAAAGTCGTTTCTACCGGTTGGATGACTCGAGGTACGAGTACTAGATTCCGCGAATAAATTTTTTTTGATAAAATATTTGGTCCATCGAAAAAAAATGAAGAAAATTAGAGATTAAGGCACAAAAAGTTGGTCTCACCGGACGAGAATTACAGCAAAAAAAATGATTCCTCTACAGAAAATATTAACTTCACAATCCTTTGAAGCATCCTTCTTGTTACGACTTTATCTTTTCACGAGTATGAAGTTTGAAATACCTCATTCGGTTATTAACAAATTTTCTCCTAATTGAAAGAGGTGCCACACACGTGTGACACACCATGCTTCAAAGGGTTAAAAAAAACGCATAAATGAACCAAAAAAATGCCGTCGACTCGGCAAGCAAAAAATCGTTTCCACCGAAAGACCTCGAATGTACCCGCGACTTCGAGTGCTAGTATTTCGCACCGAGGGGGGCGGGTGGGGGGGGGGGGGGGTTGATAGACGGAAAGCAGGGTAAACCGCGCGTTGGTCTGTCTACGACCCATTACGGTCGCGATTTAATTGCCGGCGAAGCGACGCGGTCCTCGGGCCTGGTTTTACAGTGGCGAATAACCAGCGGTGGGCCGAAAAGGATTTTGTTTGCGCACTCGCGAGCCCCCCGTAATCTTCCAGCCGGTCCATGGGTGATGACGGTGATTCAACTAATTAGCCAGCCGTTTAATAGTATCCCGTAGTTAATAATGTTAATCCCACTCTCGAAGCTCGCCATCAACGGGAGCAAATTCGTTCTCGCTGCGCTCAGCAGTCGCGAGATAGCTTATGTGCTCGCGCCGTAGGGGTAGTTTTGTGGAGGAGGTATCGCACCGGCGAGGGGGGTCGGGAGGGGGGAGGATCCGACAGAGAGAGGAAGCGAGCGAGCGGGCGTCCAACAAGCGTTCGACAAGCCAGCGGAAGAACCCCCGAGTATCAACGTGCAGACATAGCGTACACGCTTCAGCATCGGGTAATCGCACTAATACAAAAACACAACGACGCGGGGCTCCGGTCACGGACGCACCGAGAACGGATTTTGCGCCCGGCGCCGACTCGGCTCCCCCCTGATGCCCACCCCCCCCCCCCCCCCCCCCCCCCCGCCCCGTTGATTTTTATTAAATGCACGAGCAGCGAGCGGGGATGGTCCGAGCCCTGGCCCGCTGTAGGGCTTCGCGGCTGGAGAACTGGTCTGCGGCGCTTATCTCAATCGTGAAATATAAAAGAATGAGGGATCTCTTTTTTTGCTTGATCTGCCATAAATTCGGTCCGCGATAAAAATTTTATTGCCCTGTGAATTCGCAGGGACTTTATGGAAAATCTTTTTTTTTATGTACTAAAAAAAATGGGACTCGGTGTGTGACGAGATCGAGATCCAATTGATGGACTAATTGTTTTTAATGCACAGCCTTCACGGATATTTCCTTGTCACTTCGTTAGCCTATTGATTATATCGATCGGATTATATCCGACGCCGTGCGGAAAACGCATCGGTGTTAGATCGTTAAGGGCTGTCGAATATCGTCCGTTAATCGGCAAAGCTCGTCGATCGGCAGTGACGGTAACGTGGCTGGAAAACTGGACTGGGCGCTTATCTAAATGGTGAAACATAAAAGAATGAGGGATATTTTTTTTAGCTTGATCTGCCATAAATTCCCTCCGCGATAAAAATTTCATGGCGCTGTGGATTTATAGGAACTTTCTGGAAAATCTTTTTTATTAACTAAAAAAATCCCATATAGGTTTATGTGACGAGATCGAGATCCAATTGGTATTATGGGCTCTGGACTAATTATTTTTAACGACCAAGTCGATGAGCAGTTTCCGCGGATATTGCCTTGTCGCTTCGTTATCCCATCGATTATATTGATCGGATTATATCCGACGCCGTGCGGAGAACGCATCGGTGTTAGATCGTTAAGGGCTGTCGAATGTCGTCCGTTAATCGGCAAAGCTCGTCGATCGGCGGTGAAAGGCGCGGATTACGTCGGGGATGTAGTTGTGCCAGGTATTCAGTATTAAATCGAATTAAACCTGCGCGTTTGGCGCGGTTCTGGGAAGCGTTTGAGTAATTCTGCTGGATGAGGGAAACGGCGATACGACTTCGCGGAAAACTCATCGCCGATACATGGCGATAATTTTACGAGCACGAGTTATTGTTTCTTGGAATAAAATTAATATCTGTTTAATGTTCGGCTGTTGGCCGAAGGATGTCGGTCAATGGCCGATTGGCAATATGCAATATACGCGGTAAAACTTAAGTTTGTTAGGGACAATTACAAAAAATTGTAAATTTAATGCACCGGACTGGATGTTGTTATGCAAAAAATGACGCATTAAATTTAATGTGCAACTGTGGTGAAAAATTCAACGGACTGTTATAGTGAAATTAAAGTAAAGTATTTCCAAAGATTTTAATCAGCAGCAGCAGGTTGATTTTTCGCCACAGTTGTACATTAAATTTGAAAGGATCTTTTTGTACAGTGCAATGTTATAGAAAATGGTAAATTTAATCCAGCGAACTGGAAGTTTTTATGCGAAAAGTCGTGCATTAAATTTAATGTTCATTACTATTCTAATGAAAAATTCAATGGACTTTTACAGTGAAATTAAGGTACATTATTAAAAGCAAAGTATTTCGAAAGTTCTTAATATACTAGCTGATTTACAAAAACTTTCAGTACCAGTACATTAAATTTCACACGGTTTTTTTTAAGGGTACCAAAAACTGTTACTTATTATGTATTGCCAATAAATTCATTTCTGCTGCTATTCAGCCGTTCAATCGAACAATTTCTCACTGACAACCAGGATTTTAGCGATGTAATATTTTAAATGTTTAACGAATATATATGTATTTTTTTTTTTTTACCAATTCGATTTAGATAGAAACGCGCAGTGCGAATATCGTCGTTTTCGCCATATGGATAGTCTCTAGTAAAATAGAGACTTACCATCACGACACGATACTCGCACGTGGCACTAATATATTCTCCGTACTAAGTATCAAAACAGTTTGATTAAAAAATATATACATATACATTTAAAAAAACGAATTACTGACTCTTTAGCTCTGCGCTTAACGTACCGTAAAAAAATGTCAAAAAACGATTAACAACAGAAATTTTGTGAACTTACCGTCATCCTTAGCGTTCCCCAATATCTGGTCGATACTGTAAGCGTTCCTTTTTCGTTTGCACGTTTGAGTCATCTTCTTTCACCAACGGTAGATGTACCCGTTCGATTTCGATATTGTCAAGAGACGACAATCCCAATCGTAGAATAAAAATGCACTGTTTTTCTCCTCAAATTTTTAACACCGCAATGTTCACGCGAAGCAATGAATCGACGTAAAACGTAACTGTTTCGCCGCACCCTTAATGCTAAAAACAACCCTCGTGGAATGTTTTTATATTGTTTTTTAAAATAAAATATAGTTCGTGCACCGAAACTCTCGATCGTGGCTCGACCTTTCTCCTCGTCGTTTGAATGGGTGAATCGACGGCGCAACACGAACTACCCACGGGGAGACTCGGGCCAGCCCTTAATATCGCGTACAGTCGCCCCACCTTGCAACCCCTCGACACCGCCATATTAGCCACTCGGCCAATCCGGCGGAGGCGGCTTCACGCAAGCCTCCCCACTTGCCGGTGGTTGAATGATGCCTGGGCGGGGAATATTTTACTCTTACGCGTAAATCGGCATTTTTTTTTCCCACCGCTCACTTCCCACCCGCGCGTCTCTGCGTCCCTGTCCGCCGTTCGCCGCAACCATCCCGCCGCAATATCACTTACTCGTCCATACGAAATCTCTCACTTATAGCGGCCCAGTGACAAGCTAATGCGAGACGCGTCGAAAAGATAATTCGTATATTTCGCGCTTAAAATATGCCGGTGTTCTCGCTCGGCCTGCAAATCGAATTTGCTCCTCGGCGCTCTTCGACAAAGAGTTCGAGAAACGGTTAATTTAAGGCGGAAGAGGATTTGTGCGAGGATTCAAACAGAGTTTCGGGGATTCGGTTAAGATTACGCTGAAGACCGCGGTCGGTAACGAAAACTGTAATCAACTTCGTTGAGGGAATTTGGCAATTGCGATCGAGGAAAAAGTCACATCGGAAACTGATATCGTGTCTGTGCTCGATGAGACTTTGCGTTTGATCGCGCGTGTCGGTGGCGGTGAAAAAAGTTTGTTGCGGGTTTTGTTACCGACCGAGTCGCGGGTTGGGCAGGGAGAGAGCGTTTCACTTAGGCTTCAGTATTGTCGAAAAATTGGAGTAAGTCTCGTGTCGAGCTCCTCGTACATCGTTTCGAGATTAATTTAATAAAGTCATTTTTTTGGATCTTAATGCACGGCTTTTCTCTCGCTAAGTGTTTTCTTTTGAGCGTGCATGTCGGTATCGGTGAAAAAAGTTCGTTAAGGGTTTTGTTACCGACCGAGTGCCGCGTTGGCCAGAGAGGGAGGTGTTTCCCTTGGACTTTAGTATCGCAGAGATGGGCAAAGTAGCAAAAAATACTTCAAGTTCAAAGTACTTTTTGATCTTGAAGTATTTGTCAAGTTTTTTTTTTCAAGTGCTTTTCGCAATTAGGTTCTTAGATTTAAAAGTTATCTGGACGTAACAAAAAGGTGCAAAGGACGTTACACATGGCTTCCTTATTTAATAATTGTAATAAATGAGGAAGTCATGTGCAAATTACGTTGCATCTTTCTCGTTACACACAAAAATTAAACAATAAAAAAAAATTTACATTAACACAAACGAGAAGGGTCCCCTTCTCGTTTTTGTAAAGATATTTCTTTTATATAAAAAACGAAAAGGGACCCCTTCTTGTTTTTTATACAATTTTTTAAAAAATACATTAAAAAAATAAAATCTCATTAAAAATACACGTATTGAAAAGTTTAGGCAGATAATTATACATTAATAGAAACAAGATGTAATGTTATTCATCGAGTGTCCATAATGCGAGCGTGTACCTAAAAAGTACTGGTATTTGGTACTTGAAGTACTAAAAGTTACTCGAGTACTTCAAGTACGTACTCGAAGCGCTGCCCACCTCTGTAATGTCGAAAAGTTAGGAAAAGTTTGATATCGATCTCATAATCGTAGATCGTTTCGAGAGGGGTGACCCGCATTACCCCGTCACTTTCCTGGACCTCAATAGACGGCTTTTCTCTCGCTCACTCTTTTCTTTTGACCGTGCATGTTGGTGTCGGTAAAACAAGTTTATTACAGGTTTTGTTACCGACCGAGTCCCGGGTTGGGCAGTTTGAAAAAGTCTCGTATCGAACTCTCTCGTAGATCGTTTCGAGAGGGGCGACCCTCATTACCCCTCATTTTTCTGTGTCTTAATACACGGATTTTCTCTCGCCCAGCCCGCTGCGTTCGCTCTCTGGCGACTCCCACTCATCCTCTAATTCTCTCCCTTCGACCCTTGAGCTGTCTCTATTATGACCGCATCGAGCAATCCGCTCTTTTTCATCTCGCTCCATCTCATTCGTAACCGCGAAATCCTTCAAACACACCGGTAGTATGCCACGGAAAATTCACTGAAACCCCGACGTTTACCGGCTCGAGGTATAATATTCCGGATATTCGGCTTCATAAAGATCACGCCGCCGGAGGGAGGAGACGGACGAGGAATTATTACCGTCGACCATCGTCAGGTTTTACCTCCGCTGCAGCGTTACGGAGAAGATAAATTCCATTGTGCGAAACGAAATTAAAAAATTTCCGATTTTATACGACGTCGTTAATTAATTTAGGGACGCGAAGTGTCTATCGGAAAGTCGTCGAACTGTTTAATAATCGAAGACTGAGCGAAAAGGGCTTGGAGACTCTTAAGGCGATGCGAAACCTCCCCATCGCCCGAGTTGGTCTCAGTCGGTAACAAAAACTGTAATGCATTTTTAATTTTTTTTCGTGGTTCTGAAGTCTTCTGACGAAAATCGAGTTATCAGCGTTCGCTCAACTGTTAGATGAAGATGATAAGAACTTGCGCCAGAAGTGTTTAAGAACCGGGGGAAAAAATGGATTAACTTTTTGGTTACCGACCGAGCCTCTGAGGTCGTTAATTAATTTAGAGACGCGAAGTGTCTATCGGAAAACCGTCGAACTATTTGGAGACTCTTAAGGCGAGGCGAAACCTTCCGATCGCCCGAACCGGTCTCAATCGGTATCAAAAACTGTAATCCATTTTTTAATTTTTTTTCGTAGTTCTAAACTCCTCTGACGAAAACCGAGTTATCAGCGTTTGCTGAGTTTTTAGATGAAGACGCTAAGAACTTGCGCCAGAAGTGTTTGAGATCCTTGGAAAAATAATTGATTACCGTTTTTGTCACCGACTGTACCTGTTTGATATTGCTTTAAGGACGTCCGATATGCTCTTCGATATCGCGGTCGGTAATAAAAACTGTATTCCATTTTTTTTCTAACAGTGCCAAAAGTCTACGTTCAAAAGCAATTTTTTTATTCATCCGTTTACCCTTATAATGAAAAAAAATTCTTTTAACTGGAAGTTAGAGCTCCAAAAAAATTTAATTGCAGCATTTATTACCGACCGGTCCGGACTCGGAAGGGCAGAAAGGGCTGTCGCGTCGCTCTAACGAACATTCCCGAAAGTATTTCACTGCTTTCGAAAGATTTTTGCCCGAACGATAATCTCGGCAGGCTCCAGAAAGATAATACCGCGAGACGATTAGGGGAATAAACGCAACCAGATGTCCCTCGATCGGCCGATCGGTCGCACTAATTCGTGAAACGTGCGGCAAACTCAATGAAGAAATCCGGTGCTGCAAACTCAATGAGACGAGAAATATCGAAGCGGTTCGGGCCAACGGGGTGCAAACTCGCAGGTAGACTGGAAATACTGGAACCCCGTAGCTTTCGAGATAATTGCGAAAAACGAGGTCGAGTAAGCTGCCTCGGGCGAAACAGATGAGCTGAAACACGAGCAGTATAACAAGGTGTAGATACCATAACTCCGTTTCGGCTACCGGATCCGGGAAAGCTTCGGTGCGGCCCGCGCTCACAGCGACACCGAAGTACGGAAATTCGCTTACGCCCGCTTATCCTTTATACTTATTCTAAGACAACGCCTCTGCGACGAGCTCTTCCACTCTTCACGTGCCGCCGCGCGATTCTTAATCCGCCAGACCGCGCCGGGCCAAGACGACGTGCGACATTGGCCGCTGCTTAAGGATGCATCACAAGTACATTCCCAGCCAAAAATGAGATTCGGTGAGAATTCGAACACTTCTCTCTGGTATAAAAATCTGAAAAAAATCAACTGTATCAAAGGTGCTAAGAACATTGATTTTACATAATAATAGTGTCAAGAAGTTATCAACAAAGTGCTGAAAAAATTGTTCAATGAATAATCAGTAAACTTTTTTTCGAATTTCGAACGAATTCGGTAATTTTTTAGAAGCCACATACATTTTTTCAGAACTTTCTTACACTTTTGACTTTTCCGTTTTTGGAATTTTTTTAAGGCCATAACTACGGAAATGTCGGCGCAGTCATCTCGAAACATATCCAAAATTCGCGCCTTTACATAGCTTTTTCAAACTTTCGAAACAAATATATGAAATGTAAAATGAATGAACGAATTAATTAAGTGTATGTATGTTTTAAAATAGTCTGTTAATAACTCGTTGGCATTATTATTATGCAAAGTCACATCTTGACATCATTAATGCGACTGATTTTTTCAGATTTTTGGCATACCGCGAAGTACTAAAAATTGTGTCAAAGTGAATTTTTGGTTGGGAATGTATGTGTGAAGCATCGTTAAACGACAATTTGTCAGGCCCGTTTGAGTCTCCGGACGATAGAGTGGAAACATTGGGTAGCCGAAAAATCCCTTCCAATGTGCGGCGGACTCGTCCTGTTCGACCGATCGAGAGTGGTGGCATTTTTTTTCTCCCTCACCGCCTCCCTGGAAAGTCCACAACCGGGATTTAAGTGGGCAGGGTCTCGTCGATTATCGTCGCTAATGATAATCCACTTAGCTCGAAGGGAACGCGCCGGAGAAGCCTCGAGGGGCGTCGGGACCGTGCGCGGCCAAAACGGCACGATAATTTATGAGTTTATGACACTGGACGTCCCTTGCGCGACACGAATTCGTCGATTGTTCGATGATTCGCCCCACTCTCGACGCCGCACACAATCGCGGGCCACGCGCGTTCGCCGAAAACAGAGTTTCGCTAATGGCCAATTTCGTTCGGATACCTTCCATTTCGCGCCGAGTCGTTCGGCTCGTCGATTAATACCCATAACAGCTTCGTGTCATCGCCAAACGACAGGAATGTGAATGCAAAAAAAATGAAAAGGGATCGAAAGCGCGTGTGGTCGATGGAAAAATGGACATTCACGATGTTTCTATGCCTCGACTTTCTCTGACGAAGAAACATATATTATGCATAAAAATATACCTATATACATGTTTGTGTATGACTTCCCATGTGGCACGAAATATTTTCCATCTTTAAAATCTTCGGAAATATTTGGCAAATATATAAAAATAATATTATGAAATATTGTGTCAAAGTACTCCAACGAAAAGTTTTTTAAATATTTAAGAAACATACTTAATCTTTCAACAACATAGCGATGAAATATTTTCGAATATTTTTTATTTCACGTTTGACCGAAATATTTCTACGAATGTTTCCGCGTCTGTGCGGGTGTCTATATGCGATTTGGATTGATTATGCAATCATTCACATTACTCTGAGATGTTTTTTAAACAGTTCACAAATCTTTTTTAATATTGGTAAAAAATGTGCAATATTTCAAAAAAATATTTTAGAAGCTTTTCAAAACTATTTCCGTGCTATGTGGGTTGTTTGACATTTGAAAAAAAAGTTAGGAAGGGATGAAAATCGCGTGTGGTCGATGGAAAAATTTATCTTCGCGACGTTTCTATGCTTCGAGTTTCTCCGACGAAGAAAAATATATCACGTATAAAAATATACATATATTTCTTCGTGTATGACTTGTTGATATGAAAAAAAAAAATCGTACGTTCTCGACGACCCGAGGCTTTGAAAATTGCCGTGTATAATAAAGCGCAGGTATACCGTATTTCGTGTATACTGCAAAATGATCGGGCTTTGAGCCTTTTGAAAATCGTTATCGCATTCAATCGGAAACGACGAAATTCCATAAGCTTTTTCCACCGGAACGAATATATCCATATTATGTACGAATGTATATATGCACCGCACACAACCACATCCGTTCGGGGAGGTTCTCTCCAATATGTTATTTATCAATGCGCGCGCCCGGCTAAAGGCGTGAGCGGTGAAAATTATAATAGACTTCGTGTGTACGTTAACGATTTCGGCAGACCGTTAATCCACGCTCTGTGCACGTTATATACATATATTGACATATATAAGTATATATGTATAAATATGTATTGGTAAATATATCATGAAATGATCACTGCCGAATGACGATGCACATAACTAACACGCCAACATTATTCACGCATACATACCACCTATTATTATTATTATGAACATTATCGTTCTATCCGTGTTTGCTATTTAATATTAAATAATCGGTGA
Source organism: Ichneumoninae sp. A BG-2022a (assembly GCA_030522665.1). Taxonomy (NCBI): domain Eukaryota; kingdom Metazoa; phylum Arthropoda; class Insecta; order Hymenoptera; family Ichneumonidae; species Ichneumoninae sp. A BG-2022a. The sequence goes on along the minus strand of JAPYZC010003016.1, from coordinate 6,020 downwards.
AATGGCTCGGTAAAGCATCAAAACGAATGGAGTAATCGGCCTGTTAAGCAGGCTACAGAATATTCGCATACGTTTCATAATACCAGCCGCATCGGCGGCGCCTCGCGCGCTCCGGAATAATTTAATGGCTGTTTTAGTTGATAATGGCAAAATATATATATACTAGGGCTGCTGCTAGGTCGCGCGGTTCGCGCGTTCCCTTTGGGTGTCTCTAAAGCTTATTTAGAATGGGGACTTGGAATAATCAAGACCAGGGGCAGGGGACTCGAATTTTCTGTAAACTAATTGATAAATGAAATTAGAGTGACGCATCAGGTCTCCCTCGATCCAACTCCTCCCGCTTCGATCCTCCCCTCTAGAAGGACTTGGAATATTTTAGGCTGAGGGGCCACCCAAGGAGACTTAGAATCCCCCTCCCCATACGAGGATCACGTGTAAGATTTCTACCTGTTTCATTTGACCCCGGTAAAAGTATTTAATTTAACCCCGATCAAAGTATTTAATTTGACGCCGGTCAAAGTGTTTCATTTGACTGCGGTCAAAGTATTGAATTTAACCCCGATCAAAGTATTTACTTTGACTGGGTTCAAATGTTTCATTTGAACCCAGTCAAAGTGTTTAATTTGACCCCGGTCAAAGTGTTCCTTTTGAGCTCGCTTTCTCGATTCTTGAAAACGGCGTCAGCGATGGCCAAATCATTTTATGTTCTAAAGAGATATTATATGCAAATATCAACTGCTAAGGAACGAACGGGCGTAACCCGTACGCTTTATCACTGGAGAAACGTCCTTTTGCCTATTAGCAGTCGATATATCGATGGCTCGATGCCATAACGCCATCTAGGCTGTATGTGTAAAAGATAACAAATTTTCCTAATACTAGATTCAAAGTGAGAAAGATTAAAAATAAACTCACGAAATCGTCACGATCTGCTTTGACGAGTGGGCAATACGGCATCACTCTACTCCCCCATTGGGACATCTGCAGATCCAGGTACACGAGCGTTTAGGTTTTAAGCGTCGGTTAATTCGTGTCTGCTTGCTCGACCGTCTCGCCATATAGGGGTTCTAATACTGATTATAGGCTCATCGCCTCGGATATATCAGCATTAGCATTTGGTTTTCCGGGAGCCTCCTCGATCCAAGCTGTGCGCCGGGAGATTGGGGAATCCCGGCAGCATTAACGATCCCTTCCTGGCCCGGTCTCAATCTCCGCTGACGAATCAAGCGCATCATGCAAGCCGTCCGGTTTCTGTGAAAAAATAAATAAATCAGAAATCGATGTGGATAGGGTGAACGATCTTGCGAGTGACGAAGCGCGCGAATCGGCTCGCGTGCGCCTCGTCGGTATCGAGAATGGACGGCATTAAATCCAGAAAGAAATCCAGTAGTGAGATCGTGCCCGGGGAAAGGGCAACCGAGACACGGGCAGGGAAACGGCGCGCGCCCCGTAGTTCGGCTGTAATAAAAGGAGTGGAAAGACGGAGTCTCGACGGCGAAGAAGAAGAAGTAGGAGCAAAAGGAGCGGAGAAAACTGGAGTGAGGGCGAGATAGGGGGACAGATAAAGTGGATGGTACGAAGGGCGAAGAGGCGTAAGGGAAGCAGATACAATTCACAATGGATTCGTCGGACCGATTTGAAGATCAAACGACCTCGCTGCTGCCTCACGCCGCTATCGCGAGACCACTCACCGTCATCGTTTTTATTCGCCTCTCTTTCGTTGGAAACACGTTGCCGGGGCGCGTCGATTATCACGAAGTTGTATACAGATCGGTTGAGACGCTCGTGTATTATATCATATTACTGACTGAAATGAGATGACGAGAGAGTTTTACCGAGATATTGAAGGCAATCAACACGCGACTCGGCAGGTAGGGGAGATCCGACTACCTTGCGACTTCGAGAACCATGTCACAGTCAAGTTTCTGGATGCCCTGTTGACAAAAAAAATCATTATGGAACTTTAAGTACAACGAAGAACATTGTTTTGGTGCAATAAATGTCTGTTATTTTTATTAAATACAAAAAAGCATTTAATCCTGAACTTGCGTCAAAGAACAAACAATCGGCCACACACAGTAAAAAAAAATCTGTACTTTTTACAACTCTAGCTCCAGTTGTATAAACCAAAGTACAAACTAAAATTATTAATGACACGGGAACTAAAAGCACAGGTTGGTATATTCAAATGACGAACAAACGATTTCGTCACTTACTTAATAAAAATTATTCACCAACGGTCGAATAAAAAAAAAAGAAAAATGAAAGAGAAAGCAATAAACTCGCCACTCGTCGCAGTCAAGTTTGTGGACACCCTGTTGACAAAGAAAAATTATAAATTGCCATTATGGAACTTCACCCAAAACGAAGAGCATGGTTTGGTGCAAAAAAAGTCTGTTATTTAGATTAAATATTAAAAAACGCCTTTAATCCCGAACCTGTGTCAAAGAACGAACGACCGGCCATAGTGGTATCAGTCGACGATTAGATTTCGCCGACGGTCTGATAAAAAAAAGGAAAGAAAAAAAAATCGTGTTTCGAGCGCGAATGTGCAGGGAGAACGGATTCGGGTAGAAATTTTAGCACGCGCGGGCGGCGCGGAAATTCGACATCGACGACGAGGTCGCGATGACTGGAGGGGTCGAGGAGCGGGGTGTCGTCGTTATTGGCCCCCGAGGCCACGCCAATGTTGTGTCTGCGTGCAAGAGCTCTCTATGTGGATAAAGCGAATCGAAAGAGTGAATGGCTCACGGAAAAGCGAACGAGTCCGAGTGAGATGTGCCAAAAAGCTGATGGAGGAAAAGAGAGAAATTCCATCCCCGCCCTCCTCGCAGCGAGAAGAACTGCGCTGACTTTTATGGGATAAACGGGTCGCTAAAGACTGACGAACGAACAGAGTAAATGCGAGAGGGACACACACACACATATATATAGAAAATATATAACGAATAAACGTGAACGAGTACGAACGAAACGGAATGAGCGAGGTGGCTACGCCTCTGCTAAATAAACTATCCCCCGGCGGTGTTGGTGGATGCGCAAAAGAGAAAGATAAAACGTGGTGTGGCCGTAGCTGCTGCTGCCGGGCTGTCGGGATTTTATTAACTTCTGTACAACCGAAGCACCGAGCAGACCATACCCAGTGCCTTCGTCCTGGCTCTGGCGCGCTGTCCTCTAATTTCCCATCCTTCTCTCTTTCTCTGTTCTTCGTCGGTGCGCCCTGTGCCGTTGCGTCCGGTGCCGGTTACTCGCCCGGTGGAGAGGCGACCCCCGAGAGGCCGACTAAAACGGCACTGGCGAGCCAGAAGCACCCCCGGCGAGGACGTCGCCAACGGCTCCGGAGAATCCAGACGAGAGGAAAAAGGATGGCTCGCTCCTATCCTGCAAACACGCCAAATAAAGGGATAGTAATTATTGTGTTTGTGGCTCGGTTTATTTCTTTTCTGGGAGGGGAGACGAGACTGGACGGATCTACGGCTCCCCGAAGGCTGGGCGGGTGACGTGCTGGGAGAGGAGGCCGCCAGGCGCGACTTCCGGTACCGATGGCGAAGCACCAAGAAGATGGAACTCCATCACTCGCAACGAGGTCTTGCTGCGGATTGCGTTTCCATCCCGTTATCTGGTTTGGCTTTTCTTTCAACCCCTTTTATTTTGATCATAGTGGAAGCCTTCCCATATAGCACATAATATTTTGGAAATATCAATTTCCAAAAACTATTTAAATATAATCGCGGAGCGACAACTATTGCATTAAAATTTATGGGGCATTTTTATAGCTAATATTGTAAAAATGACTAACTTGGCGTATTGTCGAACAGCCATATTTTTTTGGTGCGAAATTGGAACACTCGGTTCTTCGACAGAAAAAATCGCAGGTGAAAGTAATTGTCACTTGAATCGCCGACTCACGTTCTTCATTAAAGAATCTCCAACGAGGGAGCGCCCCACGATGACGACAATGTGACCGAATATTGGATTGCTCACTTCATCTCCTTCGAGGCTGTCGATCCATTGCCCTCCACCGCAAACAATTTCCGGTCGTTGCGGTAAACGTCCTCTTCCATCTTTCCACGTTCCTGCAATTGTCGAATTATAGATAGATAGTGTCGTTTATTCGTGTCCTGGGTGTAGCCGCCTAAAGTCACTGTACAACTGTTACTTATAACAGTTGTTATAACTGTTCGCATGTAAAAAAACGACGAAAAAAAAATCGAAATGAATAAATCTGTGGAGGGTCAACATCCATCGCCAAAACGTAAAAAACGTTTTGTAGATTCACATCGTCATTCCAACTGACGGTGCCGATGAAACGATCGCAGCCGCAGCAGACATCACAAATATGACTATTAACCAGAGTTGAGCAAAGTACCACAAAAATGTTCAAGTACAATGTACAAAGTAGGGACAGTGAGGGCAAAACTCAATTTTCCAATAATTTTTGCGTGCCCAATTTTATCCCAACGATACGTCCGGATTTTCAAACCCGTTTTGCCCCATCTACCATCATAGCCACCATCCAAAAGTTATTGGACAATTGCGTTTTGTCTCCAAATCCCGTTTTGCCCCGCTGTGACATTTTGCCCCGCTCTCCCCTATCACAAGTACTTGAAGTATGAAGTACTTTTTGTACTTTCCAAGAATTTTTTCCAAATGCTTTTCGCAATTAGGTTCGTAGCATTAAGCGTTATCTAGGCTCGAAAAAATGTGCAAAGTAATTTTCACATTTAAAAAAAATGAAATTTACATACGGAAATTCACGTTTCCCCGGGTTGACGTCACTTCCGGTCGAGAAATTAAGTTTTCAAACCTCAAATGACGTGTACTCAAAAAGCACTTGCGTACTAAAAGTGCCAAACAAGTACCCGGTACTTCAACTATTGTCCAGGTCTGACTGTTACTTGTCTCATCTACTTCACTCTGCGATTTCAGAAAATCGCTCGTTCTCGCTCGATTATTATTTTCAGCGTGCTAACGAGCCCGCTACATTTATCACGTCTGTTGCAAAACATACTTGATTCTACCTTTTAAGTAATTTTTTTTCTCGTTCGTTTCCGTTTTATTTCAACCAACCTATTCACCGCTTTTCCGTGAAATATTTCCAACAAAATCGCAATAAGTTGTGTTAAAAAGAATGATGTATCTATTTTTTTTTAATGAGACGACGTGCCGGGATTGGAGGCAAAATATATGCGAGATTTATCGAGGCCGTATAGCGAGGGATGCAGAAAAGACCGTAAGAGGACGTGCGCTCGCAGAGGGCATGGTTGCAGAAGGACCGAACCGGCGAAAGAGGATACGTAGAATGGGGCGTATTCGCTTTGATCCGGGCGCGTATTAAGTATAGCAGTAACGTAATATCCACGTACGTGTGCTACATCCATACAGCTCCGTCCGACGGATGGAGAGAGACGGACAGAGAGAGTCGGAATCGCGGGTAGTTGAATACGAAGAGAGTCGATTGCTCCCGACTCACCGTCCGCCCCCCTCGAAACGAGCGAATCCCAAATGATCGCGAAATAACCGCTCACTTATATCAATTCAACGACGCGGTCGCACTCTTTATGAAGGCGCATTCACGCGTGCCGTTGCGATCCCTCCGAGCATCGTCCCACCCTACCCACCCCTCACGGCTATCCGATAAAGCGAGAAGTCTATTATATACGTGGAGGGCTAAAAGAGAGAGTCAGAGTTGAAGAGCGAAATGGGCCCAGGTTACTTTTCGTTTCTGCGCCCTCCCATCGAATCTCGACGCCCTGCCGAAAGGACGGAGAAATTGCAACCCCCCGCGCTTTCCTGCTAATCATTCCCTACCACCTAGCCAAGCATCAGCATCCCCTTTGCACTAACCGGAACCTTTTTTTTTTTTTTACAAATTTCGTAATTTTTCGTTAGTTTTTTGTACAAATTTCGTAATTTTTCATAGGTGTTTTTTTTTTTTTTTTTTTTTTTTTTATTTTTTCTTTTGTTTTTTTTTTTTTTTATTTTTTTTTTTTTTTTTTTTATTTTTTTTATTTTTTGTT
>JAPYZC010003015.1:0-28099 GCA_030522665.1 Ichneumoninae sp. A BG-2022a | reverse complement strand
GGCGAAGGATTTCATTGGTACAGGAGGATGTTACAAATGACCCCACTACCCGTTACAATTGACCCCACCGCGGCCCAAATTCTTACCGAATTTTGTTTGCGTTTAAAGGGGCGGTGTTCGCAATTCCGTGCTACGTTCTGCATGAAATTTTTTAACTAAATACCTAAGACTCGGTTAATGGTACACCATTGGATGCCGAAGCGTTAGACTCTCGGGTTTGTCGGTAAAAAAATAAAAAAGGATTTTTGTTACTTTTGTCCCCGGTCGCCCCTAACACACGAGAATGGGTGGCGAGAGCGTATAAGGAACTCTTCGGGGGCCGAGGGGGGAGATCAGAACCGCGGGGGGATGCGCCGGACATGGAACGGGGGACCGCGGACCCGGTGGAGGGGTCGCGGCAGGAGCATCGGCAGGAGCGAGGAGCCGGGGAGAGGGCCCGAGAGTCGGTGGTCCGAGGTCAGCGGGGTGCATGACCTTACCTGGAGGCCCCTTCCTTCCGTGGGCCCCCGGGGCACCACGGGCAGACAGGATGCGCTCAAGATTACCTCGCCCGATACTGTCCACGATGATTACAGAAATCTCCGAGGTAGCCGAGCGGAGGCGCACGCGTGTGCCTCGCAGTCGCTTGACTCCTCTTCGTCCCCCTCGTCGCGCCCGACGCCCCCTCGCTTTTGCCGGGGGGGCATCGCGGATTGCGCGCGGCTGGACTCGAGGTCCCGATTTAATTGATCGGGTTTAGAGCTGATTATGAAATCATTATCGGGAGATTATGGGGGGAAGTCCTCTTGGGGAGTTTCTGACGCGGGGTTTGGGACGTTTGGTTGAGAACTTTAGAGCCTAGGGGGGCTTCGTTAATGCGCGGTTGGCGGAGAGGAAAGGACGTTTGGCGCGAATTAGAAACTTTGTTAGTGTCGACGGGATGTTTTTGTGAAATACGGTTATTTGGGTTCGTTAGGCGGGAATGTTTTCAACGATTTCCATCGGCGGATGATGCTATTTCGGAATGTTATGGCGCGAAGCGAACATCTTTTATTTGCAGCGGGAATTTTATCGGCGATGCTGTACTGGTAGTCGCTGAATCGCACGTACATTCGAATTATTTATATGCATTAAATATGTCTTCCGATCATTTTTTTTATTAATTATTTTTGTAATATTTATTATATTTATTTAACATGCAGTTTTTTATTTTACGGTTAATCGTTCGGTTCATCGTTGACCCATTAATCGAATCTCTTTAAATCCCCCGGACTAATAACACAAAAATTATTCTGTGTTGTTAAAAGCTATTTTCTCGTGATCGTCGTAGCCTGCGATCTCGTTCCTATTACGCTGCATTATTATTATCATCATTATTATTACTATAACTATTATAAACCACGAGTGTTTCTCGAGTGGACACAAGTAGCAGCAGCCGAACGGATGCATATTTATTAAATTTATTTAACATAATTTTTTTAAATTTACCGCCAACCCTTCGATCCATCCTCAACCCATCAATCGTATCTCTTCGAATCTCCCAACACTAACAACACAAAAATTATTCTATCGTGTCCTTGTCTTATTAAAAACTATTTTCTCATATTCCCCGCAGTCCGCGATCCCGTTATTACACTACATCATTATTATCATCATTATTATTACTATAACTATTATAAACCACGAGTGTTTCTCGAGTAGACAAAAGTAACAGCAGCCGGGCGGATGCATATTTATTAAATTTATTGAACATAATTTTTTTAAATTTTATTGATACCCGTTCGATCCATCAATCGCATCTCTTCGAAACTCCCAACACAAGCACAAAAATTATTCTATCGTGTCCTTGTCTTATTAAAAACTATTTTTCTCATATTCCCCGCAGCCCGCGATCTCGTTATTACACTACATGATTATTATCATCATTATTATTACTATAACTATTATAAATTCATTATAATAGTTATAACATCATTATAACATTATTATATACATATTATAATAGTTATAACATTATTATAACATCATTATAATTACTATAACTATTATAACTATTATAAATCGAGTGTTTCTTGAGTACACAAAAGTAACAGCAGCCGGGCGGATGCATATTTATTAAATTTATTGAACATAATTTTATTTTATTTTATTGATACCCGTTCGATCCATCAATCGCATCTCTTCGAAACTCCCAACACAAACGCAAAAATTATTCTATCGTGTCCTTGTCTTATTAAAAACTATTTTTCTCATATTCCCCGCAGCCCGCGATCTCGTTATTACACTACATCATTATTATCATCATTATTATTACTATAACTATTATAAACCACGAGTGTTTCTCGAGTGCAGAGAAGTAGCAGCAGCAGCAGCCGAGCGGGTGCATACTCTATGCACACGCGAGTGTTGCTGCTAGCAACTTAATAACTACGTACCACACGGGGTTCTGTGCATACGTGGCTATAGGTATATGCACGTAAGAATGCGCCGCGCTACAGCATCGCTATTATGCATGAAACACACACTCGAGAGAGAGAAAGAGGGACGGAGAAGGGAGTAGAGCAAACGATGCGAGTTTCCTCTCTGATGCCTCTCGCGCGACACAGGACAGGACATTCCTCGATGATCGTTCTCGTCCTCCTCGTTTTCATTATTCTTCAAGCCGCCACCCCCCCCCCCCTCCTCCTTTTCCTCCTGTCCCTCCCCGCGAGAAAGGCGGAGAGAGAACTCTATGAAAAGTTCTCCCGAGGCCGTCGGCCACAGGAAAGAGATCAAAAGTGACTCTTATTAATTCGCGAACTCGGAGTCGCGTGTACGAGGAGCACGTTGACGCCCAGCACGGACAAAAGAGGTCGAAGGCAGCAAGAACCACGCCGCGCGATGGGAGAGGTCCTTTGATCCACTTTGTTTCGATAATTTTCTAAATATTATTATTATTTAAATTATTTTCTTGCGAAATTTAACCATCATCACACCGAGAAAAATCATTTATTTGACGACCACCGTTTATTTGGTTCAAGTAAAGAATTTATTTGATTTAAATAAATATTTATTTATTTTAAGTAACTATTTACTTAACTTAAATAAATATTTTTTTAAATCGAATAAATATTTTACTTAAAACAAATGAACGGTGGCTGTCAAATAAATTTTTTTTTTCTGGGTGCATAACCATTTGACCACCCTCATAACATCAACTTGATTAACAACCGTCATCTCGAATGATTCTAAAATCAGTTGAGATGATAGTTGATCAAGCGAATCATCGATAATGACAAACCAGACGTGGAGGGAACAAAATAATAATTTTTTCATCGGTAAATTTTCTAATTATTATTATTTTTTTATTTTTATTATTTTCTTGGGAAATTTAACCATCAACATAACCATTTAACCATCATCATAACATCTACTTGATTAACCATCATCTCGAATGATTCTAAAATCAGTCGAGATGATGGTTGATCAAGCGATCATCGATAATAACAAACCAAGCGTGGAATAAAAAATTAATAATTTTTTCATCGGCCACAGGAATGAGATCAAAAGTGACTCTTATTAATTCGCGAGGTCGGAGTCGCGTGTACGAGGAGCACGTTGATGCCCGACTCGGACAAAAGAGGTCGAAAGCAGTAAGAATTATGCGGCGCGATGGGAAAAGTCCTTTGATCCACTTTGTTTCGTCAATTTTCTATTATTATTTTTATTTTTATTATTTTCTTGCGAAATTTAACCATCATCATGACCATTTAACCATCATCATGACCATTTAACCATCATCACAACATCAACTTGATTAGCCATCACCTCGAATGATTCTAAAGTCACTCGAGATGATGGTTGATGAAGCGAAGCGTCGATAATGACAAACCAGGCATGGAGGAAAAAAAGAGAATAATTTTTTCGTCGGCTACAGGAAAGAGATCAAAAGTGACTCTTATTAATTCGCGAGCTCAGAGTCGCGTGTACGAGGGGCACGTTAATTCCCTGCCCGGACAAAAGAGGTCGAAGGCAGCAAGAACTAATGCAATGGGAAACGTCCTTTGATCCACTTTGTTTCGACAATTTTCTAATTGTTATTATTTTTTATTTTTGTCTTGCGATATTTAAGCATCATCATAAGTTGAACTCAATTAACCGTCGCCTCGGATGATTCTCAAATCGTTCACGACGATGGTTGATCAAGCGAATTATCGATAATTACGATCCAAGCATGGAGGAAAAAATGAGAATAATTTTTTCGTCGACCACAGGAATGAGATCAATAGTGACTTATTAATTCGCAAGCTCATAGTCACGTGTATGAGAGTTACGTTGACGCTCAGCCTGGACAAAAAAGGTCAAAGGCCGTAAGAACTTCACTTTGTTACAAAAAATTTTCTATTTTTTTTACAATAATTTTTTTTTACAATAAACACAAATTTTACAATAATTCGAGACGATGGTTAATGAAGCTCATCATCGACAATGGCAACGCGAGCATGTAGGGGAAAAAGACAGTACATTTTTTCGCACGATCTTTTGCGCTTACATTGTAGCGTCGTATGCGAAAGAAAAGGCAAAGTCGAGCGGCACGCGAGGTTAAAAAAAAATGGAATTCAATTTGTTAATTTTCTGTGCGAAGTTTAGAATCATTCGAGACGATTGTTAATCAAGCGAATCATCGTCAATGAGAAACCGAGCGCGGAGGGAAGAAGAGTGCATTTTTTCGCACGATCTTTTGCGCTTATATTGTAGCGAAGTTTGTGAAAGAAAATCGCGGAGAAGTCGAGCAGCACGCGAGGTTAAAAAAAAACTGGAATGAAAAGAAACAATGTAGGAGAGGAGAAGCGTGTGTACGGCGAGCAGAGAGGAGAAGTTGAGGGTGGACGGGCAAATAACCCTAATTTCGTCCTCGGGAAGAGGCCTGCATTCAGAAAGTCATTATCAAACGAGCGCGTGTGTGTATATATACGTCCGTTATTATAATTACGCGGGCGTTGCGCGATTCCACTCGTACGTACGGCTCGGGCTCGTATGTACACTCGTGTACGCCGTAAATATAGCATAGCGTGGACTTATTCCAGAGCTCGGTACATTGTCTTGCGCACGACCGACCTTGTGACTCTACGCTCGTGCAACGTAGGGCACTACTTGTTGCGAAGCAAATTGTGCTGCATCGTCGTAGAAGCGCAGGGAATCGAGTCGACGAACGGTTTAACGCGCATTCGTAGATTCGATCGAAAGTACCAAAGGGAGCTTCGAAGGCATCGAATGTTGGTACCTGTGGGGCCAAACGGCCCAATCAATTTTTTTTGGGGGGGGGGGGGGGGGGGGAAAAAAGCCTTATTTCAAAATTTCGTTTTGCCCCGCCCCAAGATGAGCAGCTGGTATAAAAATAATTATGGAATAATATCAGTATCGATAAAATCTCACTCTCTCTACTTTTTTAATGACCTCGGTCTTCCCGATACAGAGAAAAATATATACCTATATACGCGGCGTATATAGAAAAATATATCCGTAATATTAAAAATATATTTTCGCCAATAATTTGTATATTTCGGTTGTATTTTTAGATTCCATGTATCCACAAAATATGTATCCAAATACACTGCGATTTATATGATTATCATATTAATCGTACAAAATTTCGAATACATTTTGTATTTAATATATCTACAATATACGTCTCCAAATATATATCGGTAATATATGATTGATATATTAATCGAAACCCGCGAATTTAATATATTTCCAATATATTTTGGATTAAATATATCTACAATATACGTCTCCAAATATACAGCGATAATATATGATTGATGTATTAATTGAAACCCGCGAATTTAATATATTTCCAATATATTTTGGATTAAATATATCTACAATATACGTCTCCAAATATACAGCGATAATATATGATTGATATATTATACGAAACCCGCGAATTTAATATATTTCCAATATATTTTTTTCACACATTTGATTTCCGTGCGGGATAAGTGATGGATAATCAAGAATTTCATTGGCAGCTCTCCCGTGTAGTAAAAAGCCTTCGTCGGGATTTCCTTCGGAGTCGTACACATTGGTAGTTGGTGTCCGAGGGGACCGAAAGCGATTCCACCGGGAGTCGTACCGTACGGCTATATATATCGAAGGGCTCGAAAGGGCTTATTTCACTCGTTCTATCTCGTACGGTCTGGTAGCCCGCGAAAGACGAGGAGAACGCCCGCGGGACGCTCGAGATTGCGCCCGATATTATGGCCCTCAGAAGGAGGGGGGAGGGGGGCGATGGGTCAGGATCGTGACTTTAATCAATTAGCGGGGTTTCTCGGCTCCGGGAAATCGACGACAACGAAGACTGCTTCGACGACGATGATTAGTAATCCCCTGGTCCGCTGCCTGGGCAGAAACGGTTCGCTGCTCGGACCTCGTGCTCGACTCCGACTGCACTCCAATAGCATCGATTTCCAATCCCGATAACACATGCGTATCGACAATTGCAGCCGAATTCTCACAGCTCGGCAAACAGATAATTCTACAATAAAAGAATACATTTTTCGTTCACGAAAAAATTAATTTTGCAATTTTCTTCTTTTTTTTTTGCGAATAGTGTTTTTAAGTTTTCGGAAATCGTAGAATTAAGGATATAAAAATTATAATATTATCGACAAAAAATAAATGGTGGTATTATGAGTAAAAGAAACGTTGAAATTAATCATTTACAAATACTAAAATGTTTAATTTTAATTTGAAGGACACAAATGCGGAATTTTGCAAGAAAATTTATTGCGGGGCTTCGTTGTAGAAGAAATGTTTGAATTAATAATTTAAAAGTGTTAAATCTTTTATTTATTTTTTTTCACAAACCGTATCTTTGTACGTAAAATCCAAAAAGGTTGTAAAATTAACTGGACAAAAATAGGGAATTATCGACAAAAAATAAATGGTGGTATTATGAGTAAAATAAATGTTGAAATTAATCATTTAAAAATGTTAAAATATTGAATTTTAATTTAACGAACAAAAATGGGGAATTTTCAAGAAAATTAATTGCGGGGTTTCGTTGTAGAAGAAATGTTAAAATTAATAATTAAAAAGTGTAAAATATTTCATTTTTTTCACAAACCGTATCTTTGTACGTAAAAGCCAAAAGTTTGTGAAATTAACTGGTCAAAAATGGGGAACTTTACAAGAAACTTACGGATGTTCGTTGCACAATAAATGTTTTTCAACGTCACAACTTTTTTTTTTACCGTGTACAGCGATCGAAACAACGGGCAATAACTGTCTTCCCTTTTTCCACTTTTTTTTTCTCGTCGAGAGTGTGTTCGCATTAAAATACAAAGTGGCCGCATTAGCATGTAGCGCGAAGAGCGTCCGGAGGTCAAAAGCAATCGAAGCTTTGATGATCCAATGAGGATCGCGATCGAGGTGACCAGTCGCAATACCGATCGATAAATATTCAGCGCCGGCAAGGTCTTCTTCCGTGGAATATACCTCGATCGCGCTGTGTTCTCACGGGCGTTCTGCTTAACTGCATTCTAATAAGACCAGCGACGCGTCCACCGGAGTTTTGCGTCGCGTTCACGCGTGCGAGAGTTTTCGCGAGCTGGAAACGCTTGAATTATCCGCGATAAATCGCTCGCCCGGCAACAATAATTCGCCCTCGATGAGCCTCTCCGCGGATGGAGGATTTTTGATGACCTGGAAGTTAGCAACGTCGCTCCATCGATATCATTAACAGATGTCACTTTTCTCATTGTTTATTTTCCGGCGAAACGATAGACAAAATTATTATATAATATAATATTATATTATTATTATTATATATGTATATAATTATTTATTTATTTATTTCACGGAATGAACCCTTTTACGAAATTTAAAAATAGTACTTTTCTATATATATCATTAAGTTTACTGGAATACAATAAAAATATAACTGTTTTGTTCTAGTGCACTACATTTTGGCTTTTATAATTATTATAAATATATTCATATTATTATTATAGGGTAAAAGTGGTGAATATGGCCCACCTCGATTAACACGTAAATCAACGATATATGGACCGGGCTATATTTGCCACTTTTACGATATTAATATATGACATTACATTATATTATCGGCTCGCAAAAAAGCGACCGTCTGTGAAACATGACAGCTGACAATAATTTCGTTGGAGCAATGTTGCTAACTTCCAGGCCTTGATTTTTGAGCTATTCGCAGTGAGGAAGGGCGTCGAGATGCTCGTCTGGTTCGCGGTCCATGTTCCGAGTTCTCACATGGAGTACGTAAAATAGGACCATCGGTAATAACAACTGTAATCAACTTTTTGGACCATGCTGACCATTTACCTTCCAAAGTAAATTCTCACATGCTGCATTGACTTTTGGTTCATGTAAGAATTTGCTTTTAAGGTAGTCGCAGCCAAACGTGAGTTTCAGAGAAAATTTCGAATATTTCTCGATGGGATAAAAATCTGAAAAAAATCACGTATATGGGAGGTGTTTCAAAGATTGGTTTTGTGGAATAATAATTCCAATTTGTTTTTAAGTAATTGAAGATAAACATCATTATTCAATAAATAACTCGACAACTTCACGATGTTCCTCCATACAAATGACTCGTTTATTTTTCGGAATACGTAAGAATTGTTTCAGAATTTTTTGTAATCTTTGAAAATCGCGTTTTTTCTATGTTCAAGCTGTGAAAAAACGCAATTTTCAAAGATAAAAAATTCTGAAAAAAGTTCATACGTATTCAGAAAAATAAACGAACCATTTTTATGGAGGAAAATAGAAACGTTTGAATTTTTCCCTGAAACCGGAAGTTGTCAGCATGCGTGAAGATAAATCATTGTAGTCGTTGTTACCGATATTACTTTCAAGGTATTCACAGCGAAGAAGAAGAAGAGCCTCGAGATGCTGCTCAGGTTCGCGGTCCATGCTCCGAGTTCTCACTTGAAGCATACGAAAACCCGCGGTCCATAATAAAAACAATAATGAATTGTTTTGACCCCGCTGACCATTTACCATCCAAAGCAAATTTTCCCATGGAGCTGCATTGACTTCCGGTTCGACTAAGAATTTGCTTTTAACCGGAAGTCGTCGGCATGCGTGAAAAAAAAAAGATCTCTGCAGTTATCGTTATCGACCGAACGCGGGTTCGACGAGAGGGAAGTTTTCACATCGCCTTAAATTTCATTCGCCTTAAAACGTCGAACTCCCCCTTTCCCTTTGATATTTCTCGCGCGAGCATTTCACTCGATCTGCTCACCTATACGCGAAGGCATGCCTACATCAGGTACCTTATGCCTTCCATGTACCTACCGTACGTTTCAGACAGACGGCCAGTTATGTACCATAGATACGTATATATATGTGTGTCTATAGTATATACGTATAGTATAAGCTACAATCAGAATGTGAAAGTTCAGCGGTAACGCGGCCATCTGCGAGACAGCTAGATAGTACACGCCGCTCCGGCACATGCCCGACTCTCGCTCGATCGCGCGCACCTTCGTGCTCCTTGTGTGCCTATGGGTTTAACTATTCTCGAGGTATCGGACGAGAGTATGCGCTTTGCGTCTCGGGATTCAGGCATCTGTCCGGGAGTGAGTCGTATTTCTCCACGGTTAAAAATCGACGGTTAAAAAAAATTACCATCCTCTTTAAGGGGTTAATATTCGTTTTTTTTTTAAGCAAATAAACCTTGGTAATTTTTATGATAATAAACCCTTTACAATTATGGAAGGGGATTTTCGCTATTGCATAGGGCAGAGTTTAAATAAGATAATGAGGGCAACAAATATTGCGCTATGTACATAGGTGTGTATAATATCATAGAGTTTTTATTAGTCACATTATAATGATTATTTTTTTTTATTATTCATCCATCGTTTCAGTACAGATGGAGCTAAAATGTGGGGTTTATTTTTCTCAAAGATCGGTCGATCGGATAAAATTTTTATTTTATTTTATGAGTGTGCAACAAATAAATATTTATGTTAAATAATTGTTAAATGATTATTTATTTGAATTAAATGAATATCTTTAATATCTTTTCCGGGTAGATTTCTCGGCCCCACAAGCCTCTCTTCTCACAACAAAAACCAGTCTTACAAAAAAATAGTAAAAATAAAAATTTGTTATTAATAAAACAAATTTTTATTCCGACAAATTTTTTTCTTTAAAAATACGACGTAATATTTCATGTCGTCCTTTAATGAGACAGCAGAGATGCAAAGAAATGAATCCTGAACCAGCCAGTATATCTTTAATATTCGTTTGCTTTATGATAATAACCCCTTTACAATTATGAAAGGGGATCGTCGCTATTACATAGTGCAAAGTTTAAATAAGATAATCAGCAAACAAATTTTGCGGCATATACATCGATGTATATAATATCATAGAGAGTTTTTGTTAGTCACATCATATCGATAATCAATTTAATTTTTATCTTCTAATTCATCGGTCGGTTCGGTACAGATGAAGCTCAAATATTGAGTGAATTTTTCTCAAAGATGGGTCGAGCGGGACAAATTTTTATTTTATTTTATGGCTGCCCAATAAATACCTATATTAAGCACACATTAAAGGATTATTTATTTGAATTAAATGAATATTTTTAATGACTTTCCCAGCTGCAAATCTCGGGTTTATTTTTCTCAAAGATGGGTCGATAGGGTCAATTTTTTATTTTATTTTACGGCTGTTCAACAAATAAATATTTATTTATATGAAATAATTATTGAACGATTATTTATTTGAATTAAATGAATATTTCGAATAACTTTTCCGGGTGTATTTCTCGGCTCCACAACGCTCTTTCTCATTGATTACAAAAACCAGTCTTACAAAAAAAATTGTTAAAATAAAAATTTGTTATAGATATAACAAATTTTTTTTCTGTAAAAATACGACGTAATATTTCATGCCCTCCTTTAATGAGACAGCGGAGATGCAAAGAAATGAATCCTGAGCCAGCCAGTATATCCTGCCTCTGGAACCCGGACTGGTTCGCTCGCTATCTGCAGCTCTGCCGGACAAGGCAGGTGGGTTCTACGTGGGCTATATAACGGCTGTTGCTATTTGCATCGTCGCTCTCGCGGCTGTAATTACCACTGCCCTCTCTCGAATCCGTTCCAATCGCGACTGTGCTCGCTGGCCTAGCCTCGCCGAGGCTACCGGAGAACTCTTCTGCTTCACTGCTGCCGTCGAGCTGGATGTCCCGGCTTGGACGTTCACCGCTCGTCTCTCGAGAGCTCCGCAAGAAACACTAAAAAAAAAAAAAATTTCCTACACATTACACGCTCGACCAAAGTGACTCACTACCAGTTTCTCACCTCCTCCGTCGTTCCACATTTTATTCCACATTTCCATCGTCTCGCAATTTTTTTTTCCGCCAAGTCATCCGTGAAGAAAAGGAAAACAACAAAATTTTTTTAAAATCCAATAACTAATCGCTTTGAATGATCTAATACTGTAATCTTAAATACATGAATTATGTTGCGAATTTTCTCGCCGGATGTTTCTCGCGCACGATATTCGCAATTATCATACTTCGGTCGATAGCGCTCGCAAAATCCAATAATACGTACGTTAGAAAGTACCAAAGGGAGCTTCGAAAGCATCAATTGCTGGGACCAGCGGGGCAAAACGGACCAACTAATTTTTTCGTGGGACAAAAAAAACTCTTTTTGAACATCCGTTTTGCCCCGCTCCAGTGCGACAGTTGGTATAAAAATATTTCTGTTAGAATATCAGTATCGATGAAATCTTACTGTCTGTATTTTTTTCACTATACACTATTTTATTTTCTTACTATATATTTTTCACTGGCCTCGGACTCTTTGATACAAGGAAAAAATATACACACCGCGTACGATATCGAAAAATATATCCGTAATATAAAAAATATAATTTCGGCAAAAATATCCAGAGACCTCCACAAGAAATATAGAAAAAATGTCCTCCACATTACATGCTTAATCAAAGTGACTCACGACCATTTTCTCACCTGCTCCTTCGTTCCACATTTTATTCCACATTTCCATCCTCGCAATTTTTCTCCACCAAGTCATCCGCAAAAAAAAAAAACCAATAATTAATCGCCTCGAATATTCTAATACTGTAATCTTAAATCCATGAATTATGTTGCGAATTTTCATTTTGAACATCCGTTTTGCCCCGCTCCAGCATGACAGCTGGTATAAAAATATTTCCATTACAAAATATTTCCAATATCAGTATCGATTAAATCTTACAGTCTGTATTTTTTTTTCTACTCCCCTCGGACTCTTCGATACAAGAAAATAATACATACGCAGCGTAAGATACCGAAAAATATATCCTTAATATTAAAAATATATAATAATACAAAAAATAAATAATATTAAAAAAATATTTAAAAAATATCCAAAGAGGACCACACGAAATATTTTTCAAAAATGTCCTCCACATTAAACGCTTAATCAAAGTGACTCACGACCATTTTCTCACCTGCTCCTCCGTTCCACATTTTATTCCACATTTCCATGCTCGCAATTTTTCTCCGCCAAGTCACCCGCAAAAAAAAAACAAAAAAAAAACCAATAATTAATCGCCTCGAATAATCTAATACTGTCATCTTAAATCCATGAATTATGTTGCGAATTTTCTCGCCGGATATATCTCGCGCACAGTATTCGCAATTATCATACGTCGACGATATACCTGATGGTCCGATAGCTCTCGCAACCTCCAATAATACGTACGTTAGATAGAGGAGGACGTGGAAGATGAAGAAGATGATGATGAAGAAGAAGGAGAAGAAGTGAGGCAGCGTACAGCCGGAGAACGAGAGCAGATATTAATAACGCGGGCCCGAGCTCTCTCGCGTATATAGCTTATAGTATGATTGTTGCGTGCTTCTCGCTCCCCTGCCTTTTGCCTTCCTCAATCTTAATGTTGCTCGCATAGCGTAGCATGCGAGGCGAAGAAACCCCGAGCCGGGGCCTTCTCGGCGGCGGCGTGCCTCGCCTCGCCTCGAGCAGACACCGTGGGAATCTTGGGCGGACCCCGCGTCGGGCCCCGTTCTGGACGCGTGTAACCTTGTAACCTCCTCCGACCTCTTCGGCCCCCTCCCCTTGCCGGGGCCCTCTTCTTGTTTCTTCCTCCCTCCTCTTCCTTCACTTTCTTTTATTCTCGCTTCGCTATCTCTCGTTCCTCCGAGCGAGCGATCCACGGTGTATCGAGGAGCAGCGTAGGAGTTCCTCGAGCTTCGAGGACTTCGTGGCGATGCCAGCGGATTCGGCAGAATCGCCCTAAATCGACCCGAAACCACGTCGGAGCTGGGGCTGGAGAGATGAGAGGTTTTGGCTGCACTGTAAAAAAGAATTGTAATTTTAATGTACCGGAACTTGAAATTTGCTAACGTTACTCATATTAATTAAACATTGATGTACTTTGCTTGTAAAATAAAAATACCAGATATTAAAATTACAAATCTTTTGCTTGAAATTTACAAAAATGTTCATGAACAATACAAATTTTACTGGAAAACTGCAACGCACATGTGTTTGAAATTTCAGAAACGGTTTATGTAAAGAAGCTTCCAATACAGTTCATTAATTTTCAAACAAATTTTTTTTACAGTGTGCACTGTGGAAATAAATTGTAAGTTTAATGTACTGGATATTGAAATTTACCTTCATTACTTGCATTATGTTGAACATTATTGCACTTTTTATGGCAAAATTAAAATACTGGATATTAAAATGACAAATGTTTTGCCTGAAATTTACAAAAAATTTAATTAAAAATAAAAATTTTAATGTAAACAATCTTACATACAAATGTTGCGATCAACGCACATGTGTTTGAAGTTTCAGAAGCCGTTTATGTAAAAAAAGCTTCCAATACCGTTTATTGATTTTTAAACACCATTTTTTTACAGTGTGGCTAAAAAATCTTTTCCGGCTAATGGACATTGTAGTTTGGCCGTCTAAAAATTAGCCACAGTTCAGGCAGCTATGAATTATTATTGTGAATTACAAGGACACTGGTGAAATTAATGAGACATTTATTTATGGCACATTAACCGTTTTATTTATTCATTTCTGTACTGCTATTTGTTCGCGGTAAAAGAGAACATGATAACTTTCTTATACCAGAATAGAGACGTATTGAGAAACATAATTAGTTCGTTGGAATAAGATTTTTAAGATCTTAAAGATAATCGAATCTAAGTAAATAATAGTACAGAAATGAATAAATAAGCTGACTAAACTGCGGCTAATTTTTATCCGACCAAACGATCTTAGCCGGCTAAGCAATAAAGTCCACTAGCCGGATAAGATTTTTCAGCCATCCAAGACGACTCAACTCTACAGCCCTACTGGGAGTCAGCCGGGCGGCTAAACGCTGCCTCTTCGGGCTTCCCGGAACGTTTTCGAAAGGGCTCCGGAAATTTGGGCGAACTTAATCGCGGCCTCGACAGTGTATTGATATGTGGGATTTTTATTCTTGGGATCGGCGGGCTTCCCCGTGTGTGTAAACACACATGTTTTTACACATATTCGGGAAAAGGATGATGCGAGGGAGGGGGCTAGATGCGTCGAGCGTGCCGGTAACCCCCTTTCCGGGCTAAATTATCATAATGACTCGCGGAACAGAAGCATAGCCCGGAGCGAGAACATCATCTCTGGCCGGGGTTCCGAGCGGCGCATTCTCGGAGCGGTCTCTCGCTTCCTCCTCTTCATCCTTTATACACACATACGTACCGGGTATGGGAGAGGAGCGAGTTCCGCGTGGTCCACGACGCCGGAGGCTGGAGAGGAGCGAGATCGAGGCGCATCGCGATGTACTGGGAGACTTCGTGCATAGTAGCTAAGAAACTTCAGTTGTCCGAGGAACTTCGGACAGGATAGAAAATAAACCTTTTTTTTATTTACTTACTAATTTTTTTGGGATCGTTTTTATTTTAGGGAGATAAACATTTTTTATTGCGATGACCAAAGTGGCAAAAATATTGTAACGTTTAGGGAGATGAGGATTGACCGAGAGACGATATTACGTGGATGACCGGAATTGCTTCGTGTGGCAAATGAGAAATGTGCAGATTATCGATTGACCAGATGACAAAAGTCTCGATCCGAGTTTCAGAGAGAACAGACGTTTGAGAGTTCGTGCTCGAGATATTTAGCTGTGATTGTACTTGATAATGTCCGGCACACAATCAAATAGGCACTTTATACATTCCACGAGAACGTAACAATATTATTTTTGCAGATGTATGTGATTGTGACCGATTTTTTTTTTTACGATGTATGGGTTTGTTTCGGCAATTGTAACGGTCAGACTGGCGATCAATAAAATTCCTGTTTTATACGTTTCGATACTGGTTCTGGGTCCTCTTCAGAATTTTTTTATATCTGCCAGCTGTAATTATAAATATTGTTTACAGCTATAAATATTATTTTTTTAGCTGTAAATATTATTTTTAGCTGTAAATATTATTTTTAGCTGTAAATATTATTTTTAGCTGTAAATATTATTTTTAGCTGTAAATATTATTTTCAGCTGTAAATATTATTTTCAGCTATAAATATTATTTTCAGCCGTAAATATTATTTTCAGTTGTAAATATTATTTTCAGTTGTAAATATTATTTTCAGCTATAAATGTTATTTTTAGCTGTAAATATTATTTTCAGCTATAAATGTTATTTTTAGCTGTAAATATTATTTTTGCTCGAAGCGCTTCGATGCTGCTGGTGAATAGAAAACCGAACGAAGCAAGTTCTGCAAAATTTTGCTACTCCGCCCATTAATTTTTATCTCCGTTATCGCACGCCGAATGCGAGTGCCCTCTGGCTCAGATAGTTGAACAGTTTCCGCCTCTCGATAAGAAAATTCCCCACACCTCCGGCCACTACGATTCCCCGCCACGAGCCCGTGCAGCCCTGCAGCGCTGGGTGCATCAATCGCCCTCAGCCTTCCCGTCTCTCAGTTCACACGCGATTGATTCCCGCTCATAAAATGTGCATTTTTTCCCCCAGCTCGCCTTCGTCTCCGTGCCTCGACTCCGACTACCGATGCTTGTAATTTCAAAATACCCGCCGATAATTTCCGCATAAATTTTTACAAAAAAAAAAGAATAAAAATAAAACGTGCGACCAAGAATTATCTCATCGACACCTATGTTTATCACAATAAATGTAACTATTTTACGATTCCCGTAATGCAAAATCCACAAACTACTTCCGAGATAAAATCGGAGCCTTCCATCCACAGGCGCGCACGTGTGTTTATCCACGGAGTCCACATACGGACCCACACACGCGACACGCCATGCCATGTGTGTCGGAGCCGTGGCGTAGAATAGCCGTGCAGCCACGAAAGCCGGGTGGTAATTACGTGACGTATTAATACCAGTTATTCCCCTACGCTCGGACCGACTGGTTATCTCTTTCCGACTCTCTTTTACACCGCGACTCTCCGGCTATGAAACGGACGCGGCCGCGGGACGACCCGGAGAACGTCGATCCGCAGGTGTATTCAGGTTCTCTCTAACGCCTTCGCCTTCGATCCTCTCCCCGTCTCTCCCCCTCAGCTCCGCCGACGATCATACCAAATGCCCACTCCACAGGACGGCATAAACCCTTTTCGGATCTCAACACTTCGCTTGACGAGAATCCCGGCCGTCTCGCCTCGATGCATCACATCCGAGATGTGCAATCCGCTCCGATGAAACAAAACGTGTATACGAAAATATGTTTTTACACTGAGAAAAAAAATTGGTTGGATTAACCAAAAATCGCGGTGACATACGTTCAAAGCTGTTATTTGTTTGGTATAAACAAAGCGTTGTTTCGTTAAACGATTATTTGATTCAATTTATTCAAAATTTGTTGATTGAAACAAGCATATGTGTCGTACCAACAAAATACACCCTTGAACGTATGTCACCGCGCATTTGCTTAAACCAACCATTTCTTTTTCTCAGTGTATGTGTTGAATATGTTATTCGAGAAAAATTGTGTTGGTGCTGATGTTTTATTGTGCAGTTTTGCTGCGACTTGCTTTATTTTTGGTAGTACGCATTTCATTTTTTTTTTTTTTTTTTTTTTTTCATACACTGTGGGAATGGTCTAGTAAATATGACCATATTGAGAGATATTGACATAGCACTTGGTAGCAAGGAACTGCACTGAGAAAAAAAAATTGGTCGGATTAACCAAAATAATGAGCTTGATAAAAGTAAAGAATTGCCTTGTTAAACGATTATTTGCTTCAATTTATTCAAAATTTGTGAATTGAAACAAACATATTTGTTGTACCAACAAAATACACCTTTGAACGTATGTCACTGCGCTTTTGGTTAATCCAACCAACTTTTTTTCTCAGTGTTAGGCACCACCTGTGAAAGGAAGTACTGGATTTATAAACATTTTTCGTAGATATTGTGGTACAAATTCTTGGACAATCTGGGAATTTCTGATATAGGTGGCGCCCTAGTTTCGTTGAAGCTATGATGAGCCATGATGAACGCATTCTGCTGTAAAATAGTAATTTTCGCGATCGCAGATATCACCTAAATATCCCGTAACTTTTCCTAGAATATTAGTTCTTTACTAGAAAATATAATAATTGTTGTATAAAAATATAATTTGGATTAGGTTTGCAAATTATAACGGCATATCTGATCCACGAAATTCTCAGTTTTAATCCAGGACGTTTTTAGCCAGATAGGCAAAATTTTGCCAACCCGCCTTCTGGAAGAGATTACCATATGGGTTGGCCAATTTCTATGGCCCCTACAAAAATTTTACATATCGCTAGTCGACGCGCTGGTCTACCATGTTCGTTTGTCGAATTTTACCACATGACTCGTAGTTTTTCCGACATTCTTCTCTCACTGTATCTGACACTTTTTGGTGGTCCACACCCACAAATAGAATTAATTTAATGGCCAACGTTTATTTGGTTTAAGTAAAATATTTATTTGATTCAAATAAATATTTACTTCATCTCAGTAACTATTTACTTAATTTAAATAAACATTTATTTGAGTCAAATAAATACTTCACTTAAATCAAATAAACGGTGACCGTCAAATAATTTTTTTTCTGGGTGCACAATCGCCACTTTTACCGTCAATGTCTCCGGTGACGTAGCGGAATTCGTGCCGATATGTGGTGTCCATCGAACGGTCATCAAGGGATGCTGCGGACGCAGGATCCGACGAACGGTGTTGAGCAGGACGTCATCGGGAGCGCCGAGATGTACGGCCCAGAATGAGGCGATCCGGATTGTGTGGAGCCTACTTGCCGGAGCATTATACGGCGGTGTCACGCGAGACGCGAGATGAGATCCGGCATTCGCGAGGAGGGAAGGGTGGGATCGTGTTGAAGAGCCGAGGATCGGTGCGCACCTCCGGTAACGGGACGCGCACAGCACATAACGAAATCTTGATGGGATCGCTCGTCTCGAAGTTCCCCCCTCGACGAGTCTCGTCTTCGCAGTCGTAACGTATATCTGCCTCCCCGCCGCCCGCCCCCGTCGAGCCGGTTCGCACCTTCGAATGAACCGAAACTTATAGCCCCGGTATACCGGAGAGTCGTGGAGGATAATAGTGTACGCTATAAAAAAATATAAAAAAAAAACGTCGTCATGGATCGTTTCGAAGGTGAAATTAAAATTCTTCGGAGGGAACAAATCGGCACGGCTTATTCCTTGTTCCGTCGAGTGGTTCTCATTTTTGTTAAATTGGAGAACGCGATAGCGCTTTTTTGAAGGGTTTGGAATTTTTTTCTCGAAATTTTGTATTTATTTATAATAAGTAACACCAGCGAGCCATGGGTTAATTTTTTAACCCTCTGAAACTCCCGTTTTCAAACATAGTTTTCTCATTTTTTGTTACCACAATTTTGAAAAATTTGACGATTGATAATGACCCATAAAGAAATTGATTTCATTCAAAATTCTTTTTATATAGATTTAAATATTGGAAAAGTAAAACTTATCAAAAATTTTTATTCAGAAAAGCAACGCCCAGTTTCGAAAAATGACAAACTCTCGTCACGCCGTTTTGCGAAACAAATTTTTTATCTTGTCTACCTACAACTCTGATAGCGTTTTTTTTTAAGTGGATAAACAAATTGCCCCGTCTTGACTAATCAAATTTATTATTCATTGATAATACACAAAATCGACAAAACGAGTCACGGCTGAATTTTTTATCCCTTCGATTCTGACTACATTCAATCCGTTTTCAAAAACAGATTTCTCATTTTCATAAAAAAATGTTGGAAAAATGTAACGAATCACAATGGCCCACAAAAAAATTTCGAACGTGATTTCATCCCAATTTTTTTTTTTAATTCACATTTAAAGATTATTAAAGTAGACATTTTCAAAAATGTTGATTCCAAAAATCATCGCCCAATTTAAAAAAATCACCAACTCTACAAAATGTTTAATCTCGTTTGCCGACGACTCGTGAAAACGGAGTATATTGGTAGTCGTCATAGAGCGTAGAGATTCGTTCGGCATTCGCAGGTGCTCACGATTTGAGCCGTACGGAATCGTGAGCGGCGGAAAGAGAACGAACGAAGACGAGGTCCATCGTCGGGAGTCTGCGAGCTCCGGAGAGATCCTTGCCGTTCCTCGAGAGCTCTTGGTCTCGTAGACTCGCGTCGTCCCCGATTCTAACCCATTGACCCGATGTTCATGTAGGTCGGCAGATGCTGATGTTCCTTCTCTCTATACAAATACACGTGTATCCGCAAACACACACATACACATGTGAATTTGCGTGATGCTCGGAGAAATCGTAGGTGGACGCTGACTCGATTACTCCCGCTCGTACATCATTTCTACAGCTCCTATATGGCATACCGCTGTAATCCTAACTGGATAAGAAGTCGCGAAGAGGGATAAAGAAGAGGAAGATGCCTCGTGATTTCTCGCCAGGCAATTTCGTACCCCTCGCTCGTTGTGTTACTTTACAGCCTCTCTCTTCTCACACCTAATATACATTCATGCATCGCACATATGAAATATATATATATATATATATATATATATATATATATTCGGGTGTTTAAAAAACAGGCATTTTTTAATTACTTTCCGCCCACCTTTTTAAAGTACAGATTGTGATCTCAAATTGAACCTCGCCAAACTCGGTACCCAGCAAAAAATGTTAAGAGGTGCCGCGTTCGACGTTGTACCCAAAAAATGCGACAGATCTCAAACTTAGTCAGCGACTGCTTTTCATTGTTTTTTTTTATCGATCAAAATGTATAGTTCTATGGTTTGGGAGCTTAACTTTTTGTCATTTTTTGTATTAAACACAAAATACTTCGATTTATACATTTGTATATAGAAAACTCTATAAATGTCCATTAGGGTGAATTTGTTGAAAAAAATTCTTCCCATCCTCCAAAAGTATAGATTTTAATCTGAAATTGAACCTCGCGAACGGCAGGCCTAAGCAAACAATTTTGAGAGATGCCGCATTCGTCGTTTATACCTAAAAAGAAAGAAATTGTCGAATTCTTGCGGTACAAGCGTTGAATGCGGCACCTCTTGGGATTTTTTGCTTGAGCCCGTTTTTTGCGAGGTTCAATTTGAGGCTGAAATCTGTACTTTTGGAGGGGGTAAAGAATTTTTAGTTTCCTATATACAAATAAAAAAATAATTGAAGAATATGTATTTTAGGTTCACTACAAAAAATTACAAAAATTAAATTTACCACCTCATAGAAATATATTTTTCGATCTAAAAAAACATCGGGCAAAAGGCGGTCGTTGACAAATCCGTTTAAAAGGTGCCGCATTTTTTGGGTAGAAATGTCGAATTTGTACCTCTTAGAATTGTTTTGCCTTTCGTGAGGTTTAATTTGAGATCGAAATCTTTACTTTAAAAGGATGGGAGGAAAATTTTAAAAAATTTCTAATATATATATCTATATAAATATAATGTCTGGTGATACATGACGTCCGAGTTTTCGAAGAAATCTCGTCCAAAGTATTTCCCGGTAGGCGCCAAGCGCCCAAGTAAAGTAGTCGCAATGGCAGCCTCGTACGTCACGACGTATTAATGAATTCCGTCTTAATAAAGGCGACTGTCGTTGTCTGGGTTAGGGGGGAACCAGGGGGTGGGTTGGTCGGCGAACGACTCCGCTGGATTAGCATTTCAAATGATCTAAACGCCTCGGCCGAGTCTTGCCGCCAAGTTCCCGCGCTCGCTCAATTATCATCGTGCCTCTCCCTTAAGTCGAAAAATTCTCGCATCGACAGTGATTTTTCAAAAAATTTATTCCCTTCAACCACAGTCGCAGGGCCTGTCCTAGACGCGACTACACTGAGAAAAAATAACATAGTAAACGCAACAATACTGACTTTATACCATAAAAATTGTTCCCACACCCAGAAAAATAATTTATTTGACGGCCACTGTTTATTTGGTGTAAGTAAAATATTTATTTGATTTAAATAAATATTTATTTAAATGAAATAAATATTTTACTTTAACCAAATAAAAGGTGGCGGTCAAATAAATTATTTTTCTGGGTGCAGGCGGAACGTTTCCATTTTATAGTTACGACAGTGACAAAAAATCATGGTTGCAACAATAATTATAACTTCACCAATTAAATATGAGGTATTCCATACGGATTCGAACGGTCAAAAACCTCCAAAAAAGTTGCAATTTCACCACATTTCATGATTATTTACAAGGGGCTTTTGTAATTTTTTTTCAGACTTTTTGGATCGCATTTTTTTAAGATATCGAAAAATTGAACTTTTTTAAAATCCCCTATATCTCAAAAACTGTTAGTCGTACAAAAAAACGTTTAAGACATAAAAGTTGCAGTTTTAAATGAACTTTTGAAAACAAAATTTTGTAGATTTTTTTTAATGCCATAAACTTCCATTCCGTATCAAAAACTATCTATACAGACGTCCCCCCTGGGAACTATGGGCATAGTAGAAAACACTATTCTTTTTCTCAGTGTAAGACTCGCATCTCGGCCGGCTCTTCGTCGGGAGACGAAAGCGGACCCCCCGCAGGTTCGATCGCGATTGTCCCGATCGTCGTCGTTCCCCTCGCCTCGCGGGTTCATTGTGTCCAACGAGGGCGCGTATTATTGTGGCATTGTGGACCAGCGTTGCGCCGCGAGATAAGCGATAAGACTCCCATACAACGAGCTCGTAGGAGAAAATTCGAAGTCGGCCTCGCCGCTAGTTTATTCTCTACGACATGCCCGGCGTCCGGGGATCTCTTCGGGGCTCATTGATTCAGCGAGATCGAACAGAAGTAGGAAGAGGAACGGCGAGGATCATCCATCTTCTTCGCCGCGGAGAACCAAGACAGTCGCCTCTCTCGTTTAGGTAGTCCCGGTGCTTGATAGTCACCCCCCCCCCCCCTCCGGGTCTCTTCGGGCTTCCTCGAAGATCTACGAATCTCTCGCAAAGTTCTGTCGTGGCCTGACGTCCCTTCGAGATCCGGGCCTCTCGCCGTCGGAGTTCTCGCGGACCCTTCAGCCTCTTGTCTCCTCTGCTCACCACCGGGCGACGCGGTCCTATCTGCCGTCCCGTTGAATCCTCGACGGCTGTTGCATATTCGAGTGGTGACGCTCCCTCACTTCGACGACCCTCCTCATCCACCGCCGGGCGTGTTTTATGGGCTTGTAGGGCATAAACGCGGAGGGGAGAGCGGGGCAAAATGGCCCAGCTGGGCAAAACGGGACTGTGAGTCCAGAACTCAATTTTTCACACCCAGAAAAATAATTTATTTGACGGCCACCGTTTGTTTGGTTTAAGTAAAATATTTATTTGATTTGAATAGATATTTATTTGAATTAAGTAAATAGTTACTGAAATGAAATAAATATTTATTTTAATCAGATGAATATTTTACTTAAATGAAACGAATGGTGGCCGTCAAATAAATTATTTTTCTGGGTGCAATCATTTTTGGATGCCCCAATTTGTCTCAATTATTATTCCGGATTTTGGAACCCATTTTTATTGGAAAATTGAGCCATCCAAGTTTTATTGGAAAATTGCGGTTTGTCTCGCAATCCCCTTTTGACCCGCTGTGCCATTTTGCCCCGCCCTCCCCTACTATGTAGGGGGAAGTGGGGCGAAATAGGGCAACGGGGCAAAACGGGGTTTTTGGGCAAAACTAAATTTTCCGATCATTTTTGAATAGGTCAATGTGGCCAAACTGGGCAGAAAAGCCTGATGTACACCCAGAAAAATAATTTATTTGACGGCCACCGTTTATTTGATTTAAGTAAATTATTTATTTGATTAAAATAAATATTGATTTGATTTAAGTAAATAGTTACTTAAACGAAATAAATATTTATTTAAAGCAAATAAATATTTTACTTAAACCAAATAAACGGTGACCGTCAAATAAATTATTTTTCTGGGTGTATCCGATGGGGCGAATTCGGGCATCCAAAAATTATTGGGAAATGACGTTTTGCCCAAAAACCCTGTTTTGCCCCGTTGCCCCATTTTGCCCCGCTCTACCCTACCGACGCTCTTTATTACCGCGTTTTCCGCGCACCGCGGACCGACGGCGCGGCGGCCGACTCCACTACGTCTTCTCGTCGCATTCGGCCCGAGGATTCGCCGGGATAGCCGACACGACCCGCAGCGCGCGCGCTGCCGTAACGGTACCGAATCTGCATACTACCGTACATCGTGCTCGCCCTCGCTGCTCCGCTCGGTGCTCTTTCGATTCACGGCGCATCCCGACTCGAACTCAGCATACGTGCACACCGTGGTTGCACCGCACTGCCAGTACCGGGCCTGTGTCCGCGTCGAACCGCGGGACCACAGGAGCGCACTCGCCGGTGCGCCCCGGGAGAGAGAGAGCTATCGCTAACTGCATCATGCTAATTTCCCCGGCTCGACGAGCTGCCCGTATCCTTAGCTCGGCTGTACCTCTCTCTCGCTTATGCTATCCCACTGACTCTCCTCCCGATCGAGTCTCCGCAGTCGCACCGGTGCTTCTTGGATATCTTTGGTTGTTTTTGAGGATTTTTTTTACACCGGGTTTTTGGAGGTTGAGAACTTTTTTGGGATTTTTGGGTTATGTAAATTTGAGATTCTTTCGGGATTGTAATCTTTAGTGACTATTTTCGTGGATTTTAATCTGTGGATACTGTTTTAGTTTTTGGAATTTGGGAGTGATTTTTGGTGACGTTTGTCTTGGTCGAATTTGAGTTTTAATTGGTGACTATTTTAGTGGAGTTCAATCTTTGGTTACCATTTTAGTGAATTTTATATTTTAGTTACTTTTACAGTCAATTTCAATGTTTGGTCACTATTTTAGTGGATTTTAATCCTTGGTTACTATGTTAGTTTTTGAAATTTGCGAGCGTTTTTTTGGTGAAGTTTCTTCTGTTCAAATTTCAGTTTCAATTAGTCACTATTTTAGCGGATTTCAATCTTCAGTTGCCATTTTAGTGAATTTTAAATTTTAGTTACTTTTATATTCAATTTTAATCTCTGGTCACTATTTCAGTGGATTTTAATCTTTGGTTACTATGTTAGTTTTTGGAATTTGAGAGCGTTTTTTTTGGTGACGTTTGTTTTATTCAAATTTGAGATTCTTTAGTTGCTACTTTCGTGAATTTTAATCATTGGTCACAATATCAGTGAATTTCAATATTTGATTACCATTTCAATGGATTCTAATCTTTGAATACTATTTTAGAGAATTTTAATCTTTGAATACTATTTTAGAGAATTTTAATCTTTGCATTGCCATTGCTATTGCTGTTGCCGTTCCTATTATTTCACCCTCCAGTTATATGATTCTCGAGTATGACGAAATTCATTACGTAAAGCGTTTTTTTGCTATCCCGGCGCGTTAGATCAGACCGTGCCAAATCTGTAATTCGTCGTTTTATTTCACGTCTCGTAGCCTCGGCTGCGAGAACTTTCCCGTTGTCACCGTATCATTATCGCCTCGCGATTATAAATATGATTTATATTACGCTCGACGGCCCGAAGTATACGCGTACGTAAAGTATCCGCTACGGGAGAGGGATAAATAAAAAAAAAAAAATGAATTTCAAATATAATATGTCTGGTGCGCGAAGTGAGCTCTCGCGCTCGCGCACGGAGCGGCCCGGCATGAAGGGTGATAATAATGTCGAGAGAGGAGGTTTCTCCCCTCTCGCGATTCCGCGTATCGTTCCCGCTCTCTCCTTCCACCGCGCCGTATAGATAATACATATACCACCGGTTCGTTAAAGTTCCGAGGAGAGGAACTCTCCGAGAAGCTCTCCGAGAGTGGAAGCCGTCCATCCTTTCCCGCGTCTGTCCGTCCGTCCGTCCGTTCGTTCGTTAGGTACGGGCCGGAGGTTGGAATCCAGGCGTTTCACAGCGGGGCGCCCAGCGCGCGCGCGGTTTTCTCGACGAGAGAACTCTCGAACTCTCGTGGCACTACACGCCGGAGAGACTTCGTATGCCGGAGAGACCCCGGACCCGACCCCGTACTCACTTCTCGGACCAACTCGGCTTCTTCTTGTCTCGATGTTGCGCGTTATAGTGTTGCACGGAACTTTCTTTCGCTGCCGTCGATGATGCACCAACAAACAACCCTTTCGCGTACATCGACTCGATTTCCGGCTCCACGAAACTCAAAATCTCGAACCATTGGTTCATTTTTTATCACACATCGGCGCGATGACGTTACACAGCGAAAAAAAATCATTTGAGTCAACAAAATGCCACGTTGATCGAACTAACAGGCCGTCGATTCGAATTTTTCTTTACTTAATACAGCAAGTATTTCGTTCTATCAACCAAAAATTTGTTTCGCCACCCGTTAGCGCTCATTTTGTTGACTCAATCGATTTTTTTTCTCAGTGTACCGTCGATAAATTTAGTTTTTGGATCTTGGTTAGCAATGAGCAAATTTGCCCTCCAGTCAGGAAAAACATTGGTAACTGCCCAATATTTGTTCGTATTAAAAAAAAAATTTTTTTTACGTTTTGGGATTTTTTTTTATATTCAAGAATCACATGAACGGAACGTTAGATAATAGAAATGGCAACTGCAACAGCAATGGCAATGCAAAGATTAAAATTCACTAAAATGACAATCTTCGTTCATGAACAACTATGAATTATGAACTATGTTCTTTTTCTTTCGGTGCATTGCTTCGATTTCCGGCTGCACAAAACTCAAAACGTCGAACCATTGGTTCATTTTTTATCACGGACGCAGCATCGGCGCGATGACGTTACCGTCGATAAATTTAGTTTTTACCTCTGGCACGAATATCTTGGTTAGCAATGAGCAAATTTGCCCTCCAGTCAGGAAAAACATTGGTAACTGCCCAATATTTGTTTGTATTTTTTAAAACTTTTTATTAAGTTTTGGGTTTTTTTTATATTCAAGAATCACATGACTCGAACGTTGGATAATGGAAATGGTAACTGCAACAGCAATGGAAATGCAAAGATTGTAGTAAAAATCACCAAAATGATAACCTTCGTTCATGAACAAATATGTACTCTTCGATGCTGTCGCAACAAGTGACCCTTTCTTTCAGTGCATTGCTTCGATTTCCGGTTGCACAAAACGCAAAACTTTTAACCAATGGGCCATTTTTTTAGCATACTCGTAGCATCTGGGATGAAGTTTACCGGTCGATACATTTATTTTTTCCTTCTGGCACGAATTTTTGGTAGCAAAAAATCAGCAGTTGTGGCTAAGGTCAGGCAAAAAGACTAGTAATTGCCTAATATTTATTGTTTCAGTTTTTAAAGCTTTGCGATTTTTTTTGCCTTCCTTCACGCGCAACTATGTACTCTTCGATGATTTCGATAAACATAGTCTCATGTATGTTTTAACGATAGCTGTTACCGATAAGAGACTCATTTATCTTTACAGTGGCTTCGATCCTTTTATCATGATGATTAATTTTGATGTTATACCGTCTTTATGCGATATAAACCGATAGTTTTCTCATTCACGGCACTGTTTTACTTTAAATTATAAAATTGTCGAACGTTTACTTTGTGTTTCAGCGGTTCAGAGAGGTCGAGTTCCACCGTCGCAGCCGTCGCTACCGGGCCTCCCGGGACAGTTTTCACTGACGAACGGTGACGCGGTCGCGTGCGCGAGTCTGAACGGACACTCGTATCTATCATCGTACATAAGCCTGTTGCTAAGAGCTGAGCCCTATCCGACCTCGCGTTACGGACAGTGTATGCAACCTAACAACATAATGGGTATCGATACCATATGCGAACTGGCGGCGAGACTTCTATTCTCCGCGGTCGAATGGGCTCGCAACATACCCTTCTTTCCGGACCTCCAAGTTACCGACCAGGTCGCATTGCTCAGGCTAGTATGGAGCGAATTGTTCGTTCTAAACGCGAGTCAGTGCTCAATGCCACTTCACGTTGCACCGTTACTCGCCGCGGCCGGACTTCACGCGTCCCCTATGGCCGCCGATCGTGTCGTCGCGTTCATGGATCACATCAGGATCTTTCAGGAACAAGTCGAGAAACTCAAAGCCCTGCACGTCGACTCTGCGGAATACAGCTGTCTGAAGGCCATCGTACTCTTCACGACAGGTAAGATCCAAACGTTTAGAAAACCTATATTTATCTACAAATTTATCCAAACATTTATAAACAAATTCATACCATTTATTTAGAAATTTCTATATAAATCCGTTGATTTATTTAGACGTTTCTGGATAAATCCATACATTTATTTAGCAATTTGTACAACTTCTGAACTACTTAACTTATGGACAATTAACGCGTATACAAAAAGATTATACGTTTGTCAAATATTTCAACGCACCAAACATATGAAACTAAATCCATTTTGGGATTACCTGCATAGTAGAAAAAGATTTGCACATACCCCAAAAATGTGTTCTCCACAAAAATCAGCGATTACCCTCTCGGACCCTCAACCCTCCTCTCGTAAAAAAGTACGGTTTCTTCCCGAAATTGTCGAAATGATATTAAAAAATGGTTCCGTTTTTCTCATTTTACCATTTTACCATTTTACCATTTTACCATTTTATCATTTTATCATTTTATCATTTTATCATTTTATCATTTTATCATTTTATCATTTTATCATTTTATC
>JAPYZC010003014.1:0-13047 GCA_030522665.1 Ichneumoninae sp. A BG-2022a | reverse complement strand
TTTCAGATTTTTACACCATCAAGAAGTACTTGCAATTTTCTCTTATTGTTGTCGAACTTATGCGAAGTCAGCGCGCAGCGAGACTCCCTCCTTAAGGGGCACTACGAAATAATGGGCCAAGACCTTCCGCCGCCGTCCAGGAACCAGAATCTACGCGGCCGTAGAGCTAAACTGGAGCGGAGGCCCTTCAACAAAAATCCATGGAAGCACGCCCTGGAGAGTAAAAAAGATGTGTACATTTAAAAAACTTTATTTGTCCACAATTTTTTTGTTGTTAATTTTACAAAAAATATTCGTAAAGTCAACAAACTTTTTTGTAAAGTAAACGAGATTTTTGGGTAAAATTAACATGAAAAGTATTGTGGATTTTTGTGACCATGGAACCTATTTTACTGGGTGTGTAACCGAGTTATCTGCACATGGAATGGACTGCCAACTGCAGTTATAGATTCGGATCAATCAACTAATTCAAAGACAGACTGGACCTATAGAGGTTCACATGAAATTTAATTCAATTAATGAGTTGTAGATTTTATAAGTGTTACACTTATAAAGTTATATTTTATAAGTATTACACTTATAAACTTTCTATAAAGTTGAATGATAATAATAATAATAATATCAAGCCTAGAACTCATGTATCATTTTTTTCTACCTTCCAACTCATGACTGGGGGTACATATGTACCCCACGCGTTTCGTCCACGTACAAGGGTCCTATGAGCAGTAAATGTGTTTTGTCGCACATGAATGTCTTCGTTTTTTCATACGGAAGATAATGGTTTGCGGCAAATTTTATTGTATTAAAGTTTGGGGGATGGAAATCACCCCTAAAGCCCAAAATGTAAAAAAATATCAAAAAATCGCACTTCTTGTGAAAAAAATGTAGTTTTAAAAAAACTGATCCGATTTTCATTTCTCAAAAGCC
This sequence comes from Ichneumoninae sp. A BG-2022a, assembly GCA_030522665.1. Taxonomy (NCBI): domain Eukaryota; kingdom Metazoa; phylum Arthropoda; class Insecta; order Hymenoptera; family Ichneumonidae; species Ichneumoninae sp. A BG-2022a. Next base: position 12,120 of record JAPYZC010003014.1, on the reverse strand, counting down.
ATTGTACAGGGGAGATATCAAGTTATTAGGGAAAAAATAGTTCCATTATTATCCGTTCAAGAAGTCTATTTATTTCGACATCTGAAAATAGTGAAACATTAACAAACTTGTTACATGGAAAAAAACCAATGAAAACGCAGTTAAAATTGGTTGTGCATGGGTTTTAACATTTATTGTTCTTGAAACATTGTAGGTAATTCGAGATAAAGATAATTATTATTAAAAAATTAAATGCCGTCTTTACACGTCCAAATGATATAATATTAACTTACATTCGATAGTTCTAACAAACAAACAAAAAAACATTATCACTTATATATGATACTAACGGAAACCCCTGACTGGGGTATTTTGGAACCCCAAGCACGCTGCGTTAGCGTTCTGCACGACAGCTAGCGAGTAACTGAAGCTACTATCGGTCTCCGCACATCGTTACACCGTCCAAAAAATTGTAAATTGAATGTACCGGACTGGAAGTTTTTATGCAAAAACTGGCTTGATGTCTTTAATTCCGTTAAGACATCGAGGAAGATATCTAGGAATTATTAAATTTAATGTACTTTTTCATTGAAATAAAAATTATTGTGAAAAATAAGACGATAAGTACACAACGATATATTAGTGGAACGATATTGCCTTGATTTACTCCAAACGTTATTTTGTTTAAAAAGAAAACACTCACGTTTGTTTTAGCTACGCTTGTTTTATTAGTCCGTGAAGATCTTGTAATACGATCATGTTTAAATAAAGAATCTCTTTCACAAAAAAAAATAAATTATAAAAATTAAAGTACTTTCTTAGTAAAATTACAGTAAATTATGAAAAACTAAGTATTTCCACCGTTTTTAAGATACTGAACATGCATTTTTTATCACAATTGTACATTAAATGTAATATACTATTGCATAAAAACTTCCAGTCCAGTACATTAAATTTCAAACGATTTTGTTTTACAGTGTAAATCATGGAACTAAATTATCATGGAGGTCTCAAGTTGATAATGTCAATTTCTTCTTTGGGAGCCCAGTTTGAATATCGCCTGGGGTACTTTTGTACCCCATACATGAGTCTGGGGTTAAAAATGTGACGGGACATCAGAGTGCAAGATAGAGTTGGTTGATGAATGAATATGTTGGACCGTCGCGGTAGTGTATCGAAGCGGGAAAGAAGGGCAGCCATGGCAACCCTTCCGGAGCTTTGGTTCCGTTTTGTCTTATGCCGGGTTATCTTTTGTCCATTTTGTCCTACGCCTACGTTTCCGTTTACTCCCTTCAACACTGAAATATGAGGTAGCCAGTTTTCTTTTGGGTGGTCCGTTTTACTCCAGTGCCCTTTTTTCAGTATTGACAGAGGTACATGAAAATGCGAGGTATCCAATTTTTGTGGTCCGTTTCAAACCAGATGCCCATTTGCCCCAAGTTCCCCTATAATTTAAAAAATAATTTTTGGTTGCTGTATTTTTGCAACAATTTAACCAATTTTTTGTCTGTTTCTCGCAGACCTCAGTGTCGAACCCTCACCTATACGTGAATGAACTGCCGCGCCAGTCGGTCCTTCGTCGTACCCGTCGTCGGCACGTGTGCCAATGTGCTCTTTGAAGCGACACGACCAATGAGATGTGTAAAGTATATCGGGCTCGGGTATCGAACGAAATGGAAAGTCGAATGTTCTCTCCGTTCGAGATCACGATCTCGTTGCACATTGCGAAATCTCGCGAACCCGCCGCGCGCGGTTTTACACGCGACTTTGCTGCAGCACGCGTTCGTGCATACGTTTACGTGCTGTATCTATAGACGGGTTGTATGTATCGTTTTACATATTATAATAGAAGTATAGGAGGAAAAAAAGAAAATAAAAAAAAAATCGCAGAGGTCGTTCGTCTTCCACAATCCGATAGTTGCGGTCCCTGTTTTGGTTATCGCGTCGACACCTGGGCGACTTACGTAAAGACTCGTCGGCTCGATTTGCCGAGTACACGCGACAATCACTGAATTCCTGAATAGCCGGGATATTTATTTTTACCCTCGTGGACAGAGCCGCGACGATAGAGCAAGATCTTACATACCGAGCGAGTAACCGCGTTATGCAAATTCGCAGAACAAAATCTCACCGCGGCTCGTTCGGACAGGTTCGAGCCGCGATCGAACATCGGCATCGACGCCGCGGTATCTCCACTGACAATGCACCGGTACTTACACACGTGCGCTATGATCCAATCGCCTCGTAATGTGCATCATGCCGCTGCCTCGATTGCATATTGATAAAATCGATAGTTTCGCACAAAGAGGAATAGATCGAGGGAGAGATCGTTAAAGACAACGGTGTAAGACCAAATTATCACCATCGAGATCGAATACCGGCGTAGCGAATCTCCACGATCGAATGATTATTGCCAAGTGAAACCCAAAGTGATTTATCTTACCCGAGGCTGGCGCGGTGCAACGATCGACGGGGCTCTGGCGATCGACTCAGCGAGATACAGGAAATTCGAGTGTAAAGGGTTGATCAAACTTTCGTGGAGCCCGCTGGGGCCGATCTTTTTCCGCAATCTTTCCGGCGCCTTCCGCGTTCTCGGACCGAGCAATTCGCGAAGGTAATTCAATTATTGCAACAACTGAGTCCTTGGGCACGCTGATAATAAAAAATACAGTTGATTCAATATAGATTCGAGGAGAGACTTTCGAAGAAATATTTTGTTGGTTACAGGTAAAAGATTGGTTAATTCAAAAAAAATTTGATGATTTCGCCAAAATATTTTTGAGGCATTACGATATTTTGTTCCGACCACCTAAATATTTATTTGAACCCCTTATTCGTGCAGAGATGTTCTCATAAATATTTTGTTGGTAACAGATGAAAGTTTGTTTAATTTTAAAAAATTTGAATACTTTCACCAAAATATTCTGGAGGAATCAAAGCATTTTGTTCGGCCAACAAAATATTTTTTTGGACACCTGAATCTATAGTTGTTGCAACTGCATTTTATTTTATCGGTGCACCCTTTGTTTAAATCCTTTCAGAAGTTGATGAATACATGAAAATATTTCTATCGGCCAACAAAATATTTATTTGAACCCCTGAATCTGTAGTTGTTGCAACTGCATTTTTTTTATCAGTCCAGCCTTTTTCAAAATCCTTTCAGAAGTTATCCTTTCCTAATCAAATCACGACTAAATTCATAGGTCTTCCCGTAGTTTTTCAAATCACGAAAAAAGCTTCAGGATTCGAAAAAAAAAAAAAAAAAAAAACCCACCTAGCCTTGTCGACGTACACTTTCGTGCATCATCCATCGCGACCTTGACACCTCACCGAGGCGTCACCAGTGGAAAGATACGCGGGTGCTTTTCGTACAAATTCGCGGAAACGAAAGAAAAACAAGAAAAAAAAAGTGGAAAAAGAAAGATATGACCCAAATACAGGAGACACCGGACGACAGTCCAACGCGGTCTGTTAGCTGTGCACCAAAGCAAATTGGTACCGAACGAAGATAAAATAAAAAAGCCGACGCGAAACGGTAGCGGACTAGCAGTGGTAACAGGTGCTACGAGTCGAGGGTTTTACTACTCGCGAATCGTGCTCGTTCGTACTTCTTTGTCCTTGTTACCTGACTGTGCGCGTACACAATATACACACATACACGTAACGCGCAAACTAACCAGCAAGCATTGACTCCCCCCCGTGTTCCGGCCTGGCGGCCCGATTAATTTTTTTTCTCACCTTGTTGCGGCAGTAAATCCGGCGCGTGGAGTGCGCAAAGACAAAAAAAATTACACGTAGTAGCGTGAGCCGAGGCGTGACGCAAGTTTGCGTGATATCACTCGCACGGACGGCTCACGGCTCTCCTCGAGGTTTCCTCCGAACCTGTGCAGCGATTTCGTAATCGTTTGAGGGAAACTCCGCGAGTCACTCCGCTCCTATTCCTGTTGTACTCGCGCATGTTTGGAGAAACGCCGAGGAGGGCCTCGCGGGAGTGCATCGCGTGCTGCAAAAAAGCCCGATGAAAGAGTAAGTAGAAAAGGGCTGTGTTTGGTCGGCCGAGCGAGGGCTCCGACCCCTTCGGGGAACTTCGGGCGCGGAAGGATCTTTCAGGAAGGATGTAAGGATGCGCCTAATGGGCATGTTTGGATCATAGGAATAAGGCACCTCTAAGCCCATGGCGTGACGTTGTTCCTATCGGCGTGCCACCTCTGGGTGAATTATCGTCGCTTATTAAGCCCTACGTTCTAGGAAAGGACCTCGGGGTTATGTACTTATACCGGATCCGCGGCGTGCCACAACTCTCTCGTCCCGATGGTGCATTCGTGGTTCGCCGGGCGTGAACTCTCGGACTCGAGTGCACTGCCGGAGATGGAGGGCTACCTCTCTCTGACTCTTTGATGCGGTACTGCCTTACTCTCTCGCCACAGTTCTCATTCTCTTTTCTTTCCTCCTCGCTCAAAGTGTACTCGCCAGCCTCTCCTCGAGGCGCTGTATATACAGGGGAGAGCGGGGCAAAATGACCCAGAAGTGAAATTGGAGTTGGGTGTCCCAAATGCTGCTCGGCAAATACACAAAGTACTTGAAGTACGTGTTGGAGTACCAAGTACTGAGCTATTACCCAGTACTAAAAAATTCAGCATTTAAGTTCTGCCTGTATTCAATACATCAATTATCAAGTATTGCACAGCGCTAGGGACTTGGTACTTTTATGAATGTTTTAAGTACTTGGTACTGTAATACGTATAATTAGTATTGGTACCTTAATACGTACTTCACTACTATTTGGTAACTCAATATATATAAATATTTGGTACTTTAATACGTACTTCAAGTACTTAGTGTATTTACACAGACCTGGTCTCAATTAAGACGGGTCTTCGATATTCATTGTTTATTTGTTTAAAAAATTTGTGAAGTAGTAGATAAGGCATGTCAATTGATTACAAATTTTTTGTTGATCTTACCCCGCGAGGTGTTCGGTCCAAGACCGGCGGTCCGTTGCTGATCCTCGACAAGTACATCCTGGGTGCATACACTCCGGTTGAATGTTCGGAAAGGGCCCTCATAAGGTACCGACCAAGCCCCTATACAGTGCTCCAAAATTTCCATCAGGGTAATCGGCATGAAACACACGATATTCCTTCGGTGGTCCATTATGCCCCGTTCTTTTCTGTAATTGTAAAGGCAAACCACGAACACCTTCGGGATCTCACTCGACGCGCATCCCCTAGAGCTTGTGCAACTCCCTCTTTCTCTTTTTTCCCTTCACCGCACTCTCCGGTACCGCACGACGCGCGTTCGTCCTGTATGCGATAGCGTACACAGAGCGAATAATGCAGAGACTCGTATATACAGACAGGATGTACACAGTGATAGAGTGCAGCTGGTGCACGAATCGTGCGGCGAGAAAACTGCTCGCCGAGGATCTCCGACCTTCCGAGAGTCTGTCGATGCATCGGCCACTCGTAGAGACGCAACAAAATAACCACGAGGCTCTCTTTCCGTCTTACTTTGTTTCTCGGTTTCAACTCTTTCTCGTACTAGCAGCGCAGAGTGCACAGTGCTGCGGGCGCTGCAGCGGCCGAGCTCGGTGAAGTTGCTGCGGCGATGGCTGGACGCGGACCCTTGGGCGGGGTGAACCAAGCTCACAGGCATTGTACAGTTAGGATTTCGAAGAGGAGGCGAGGAGCATAATGAGAGGAACGTGCTGGCCTCTGGCCTTCAATCTGCACTCGCGCGAAGGCCTCGCCGAGTCTCGTCCCCGTCCCTCCGGAGAATGATTAACAACGACGAGATCGAGACTCCGTTGCACTCTATTCTCAATCCCATTGCAACGCTGGTGCAGGAGTTCCATCGCGGCCGGGACCATGGCGGAGAGGCTCGAAACGAGCAGGAACTTAACCGGCGGACGCGATAGAGCCCACAGTATCGCCAGTCTTTTGCCGAGGGAAGTGGCCAATTTTTTTTGTTTAACCAGTCTGTCATTGGCCTCTTTCGAGACTTAAATAAAAATTATTTTTCTTTTTTTCCCAAAATTCATCGTGGATAGCCTCTCAGCTGTAGCCTCGTGCAATAGTTAATCGCAGCACGAATGAAGCGACAATATCCTTCGATATTTTCTATTTTTTTTGTTTCTTGCTCTTTAAAGCATTTTTTCTCAAGTACGATTTTTATCTCAGTTACTACATCTCTCTCCCTTCTAATTTTTTACGCAAATTTTGTCGCAATTGTAATCGCATAGACGCAGTTACAGTGAACCTTTCCCTATTTACAATTTCTTTTCTTCTTGACTTTTGATTCTTCTTAAATTTTTCCTCAAGTACGATTTTTTGCTCAGTTATTTATTTTTATGTTTGTATGTTCCATCGTATACCCTCCTCGGGTTTTTACGTAACCCGTCCCTTTCCCCCCTGTCACTCCCTACCCGCACTTCACTAAGCTACCTAACTTCCAGTGCGTCCGCAGCTGACTTACCTACACTGTACCGCATTTGCCGAGGACACGGGGAAACTGCGGAAAACCTGTGTCGGTACAGACGGCCCTATATTTTTCTGATTCCTCGATGTTTTAATATCAAGAACTCAGAAAAAGTGGCCTGCCGCTTAACATTCGATGTGCAAGCCGGTATGTGGCTAAGCGCTCACCCATCCATCTACTGGACGCAAGTAAAGCTGCTTGACTCGGGAGACCGCCGAAGACACACACCGACCGCGCACCTAACGGTGTCGGTTTTTGCTCAGTTATTAAATCTCAGTTATTTTGCATGTTTTTTCCCTACCATTTTTTACTCAAATTCTGTCTCAACTGTACCGTTTGTAAGTTGAAAAAAAGGTTGATATTTGACTCAACTGAGTATCGGGAATTTCCTTAAGAACAAACAAATATATAACTAAACATACAAATAAAATAAATCGTTACGCGCCACAACAATCATTTAATCGTATTCTTGGCAACCACGTGGCGAATCAATTTCACATATAATGTGATCCGAAATATTTCACACGACTATACATATCACAAAAAAATTAAAGTTATAATAAAAAAAAAACATTCCGGTGTCCAACTTGTTTTCCGGTACGAATTCAAATAACTTAATTACAAATACATCTTAACATGACGCATTCGCTCATACCATTATAAAAATCATTCCACATTCCAGTTATAACTTTCGTTACGGTACAGTTTTCTTTTTTGTTTTGCAAATCGTTTTAAGTACTCATCTTTTTTAATCGGAGATGGCTTCCGCGTTGGCTCTTTCTATCTGTTCCGGGGCTCGCAGTACGAATAAAATCTTCCTCGGATATTATCGGCAAGCCACGCGCGATCGGGACCTCAAACACGAGAACACCTCGCTAAATCCCGTAAAGTCGTGCACTGTTGACAAGAAGCATCCTTCTATCGCGACGTCCCCGGAACGAAAGAGGCCGAATGCTCTACTTTCGTTAGCACGCAAATTCGTCTCCCTTCCATCTCGCTCCATATCTCGGGGTTTTAACAAGGTATGTCGCTGCTCCCGAGAGCACCGGAGAGCGCGACAATATAAACGTATTTTCCTCTTACACGTTACTGTAACTGTAATCCCATAGCCGTAAGTCGATGGCAATTTGACAATAGCGCGGAGTCTCTCGTACAGACGGAACGAACGGAAGTAAAAGGATTGCTCGTGTTCTTTTGGCGCAATACCTTTTCGTAGATAATAATGGGTGAGATCGCCGAGAAAAGAATTACAGTCTCGCGTACAGCCGTTGTTGCGACAGTGCAGGAGGAAGTGCGTAAGGTCTTCTGGTGCTTGGCGTCGTAAATCCGAGCTGAAGATAACGAAACGAAAGGTAACGACGAGAGACGGTGAGGAGGATGGAAGTCGAGCGCGCAGTTGTACCTGTGTAATGTGTATCTCCACTGTCGCGCTGCCAGCCAACGGAGGACGAAAGTTAATCCCACGGCTGAATGACTGACTCACTCACTGACTGAGTGACTGAGTCCTGTACGCCGCGGATCCCCGGCAAATAGCAGTGACAATAGCGGCACGTTGCATACAACAGACACAGCACGGTAACGATTACGAAATAATCCCGAGCCACGGGAACTCGCGACGATTATCGTTTGGACTAGTCCTCGGTTCATTATCATTGTTCACTCCCCGTCTCCATCTGTGTGCCTTACGCTTCCGCGTGAAGACGCTGCGAAAATTTCCCACACTTCCGGGGAAGCGGCCGAGTGACGAAACGAACTGACTACGCCGTCCACACAGAGCAAAGATGGCTCGTACATTCAACGAGTGTTTCTCGTTCACAAACGTACACCATTTTTTGATACATATCATTGTTATTAGAATTTTTTGATACTTATTATTTTTATTACAATTTTTTGATACATATTATTTTTATTGCAATTTTCTGATACATATTATTTTTATTACAATTTTTTGATACATATTATTTTTATTGCAATTTTCTGATACATATTATTTTTATTACAATTTTATTATACATATAACTAAGTTTCTATGTTTTTAATTTTACTGTTTTATTGTTAATTTTACAATTTTCTTTATCGCGAACTTAACGATTTTCTTTTGTAATTGTTCAGTTATCGTCCAAAAGGTGTAAACAAATGTAGGATATCGATCGACGAAATTCAAAGACCTTTGGTATTGAATTTCGTCAAGATCATCCAAGGCACTCAGATTTAATGCGATTAAAAATAATTTTTTTTTACAAAGTAATTACTTTAAACCGATTGACAAATGTTACTTAAAAGCACAACCATTTTTTGCACCAACAAAGATTGATGTCCTGGTTATCGCCCAAACTTCGAAAAGGGCGCTGCGCCCAGGCGCACCGTTGGAGTTTAACCATTGTGAAATACATCGGGCGTAGACCGGCGAGTTGCATAACGCCCGCAATTCCACCGGTCGCGATCGCGGAGCGAGCGGTATACGAGACGGAGATCGAGATCGAGATCGATGATTTTTCCAGCGCAAGCTAACCTCCGCCGGTTCATCCTAAACCGAACAAGGCGAATTGCGCACCATCCGAGAGGAGAGCAAAAAAAAAACGTGACTGCCAATCCAGTTGAGGAGTTTCCAGCGGAGTTACAAGTGGAACGCCCTGTTTACGATTTTCACCTGGTTCTCTTTCCAACTCACTAGCTAATTTCTCGATCCTCCACCATTACCATTGTACCGCCGTGAGATACGTGTCTATGCGCTGCAACTGCGCAGCCCGCCGTCGGTGCAGCGTTTTAACGTGTTACAATAGGTATATCATTACTAACCGCCTCGAAGCCCGCGGGTCCGTACGATATATTGTTTCTTCCTCAAAACAATAACAGCCTCTCGCGGTAATATTGATAAATCCAGGTGCTGCTCTCGGTAAAAGGTGCACGTGGCGGTTTAAACGGTTGCAATCAGGGCTCGGATAGGGAACGGGCACACTCGGCGGCTGTATACGTGGAACAACGTACGAGAAGTAGTAATACCATTCCGCGGAGAAACTGTACGCGGAATATGGAGCACTTACCCCGACCGGTGTAACGACAGGCCACTTAGCTTGGGTAACGACCGCTCCGTCAACGAGCGAGCGATCATGAGACTTCGGTCCAGGGGAGATCCACCTTCGGTACCACCGGCCACCGAGGATCACCGTACCGTCTTACGCGGCTCGGCGATTGGTGACCTTTGCCCGTATCCAGCCGTTCCTCTCGACACTATGGGACTCGTCGTGTTCTCCATTTACGAGAGCCGCTGTGGAAAACGTTGATGGAAAATAAAACGAACGAGTGTGATCCGTAGGATCAAGGTGAAGCTGCTTGCGTTCCTCAAGTTTCTCGTCACTCTTTGCCTTACCCACGATATCGTCCTGTTCGTCCTCGAGCCGATACCTTCTCCGCCGTTTTACATTACCGTACGGCGTAAACAGCGCGGTCGAGGTCGACGATGCATTCCATCGAGGCGCAAGATCGCTCGGAAAAACAGCGGATCGAGGAGAGCAAGCGGTCTCGGGATTGTCGAAGAGTTTGGGGGAGATCGAAGTACCTTGTGACACTGGGGACTATACACAGAAAAAGAGTTGGTTGGAATAACAAATACAATACTTGCTCAACCAATTGTATTTCAGCGCTAGATGACAAATTGGTCCGGTCAAGTACTTTTAGTTGCTTAGGTTCAAAATTGTTGGACCAACCAAGTTCTTAGTTGGGCTAACTATTGGTATGGCTGAATTAACCATTTACTTATTAGTTCGAACCATTTTTTTATTACAACAATTTGCCTGCTTCATAGAGTCAATCGACTTGGTTGATCCACCGAATAAAATTGTTGTTCTGGCTAGCAACATTTTGGCATTCTATTGACATTTTTGTATGCAACCATTTACGTCGTTGGTCCATCTAATAGTTGATGAGCTAATGACAATGAACCTTTTGAACTCGATTTTCAACGACAAAAAATAAATCCAAAGTGTGAACGGTCGATAGATCGGTTAGCCTCGAGCGACAATGAGCGAGCGTGTGAGCGTTTCTATGAATGCGAATGTATTCGCACTATGTATGTATTTTACGCGTCGTAAGAAGTGCCGAAGCACGCGTAATAGAACGTAACTGGACGACGGCTGCCGAAAACGGATTCGGAAGTTCGACCGGAGATATCGAGCCTGCGGCACGTTTCCTTGTATGGAAAAAATATAATCATTAAACTCTCATGTTCACAATTAAGTCAAGTTTTTATTTATTTTAAAATTTACAGTTTACGAAGGTGTATATTTTATGGCTGCGAGTGTTCCAGCTTTTGAGCCTTCGCACTTGTCTGCTCGCCGACGGGTTCACTGAAATAATTTTAACGTGCTGTAATTTTTCGATAAATTTTAAACACCGAAAAAAGATAGACTGCGATACTGTCTACGTATTCGAACGCCGGCCAGCAACAGGTTAGAATACAACATGGATACTTTCATATACTGAAAAAAAAAATATATATATTTATATATATGGACCAAGGTTTATATATATGTACCAAGGTTTATATATATGTACCAAGGTTTATATATATGTACCAAGGTTGTGTATTTCATATAACTTTGTATATTAAACGTGTTGTAAATTTCATAACATTTTTTACAGTGTGGCTGAGGCAACGATTTCAGTACCAGACGTTGGTGAGGGCTCCAATGGAATTAGCTGTCCATCCTATGTACTAATTTAATAGCTAGGCCGGCTAATCAAGTTTGTTATGTGCACTATTCGCGTCAACAATTTATCATTGGGAGGCGAAACTAATGCTGGATCGTTGAACCAACGAATCAGATAGTTATGGCAACTAATTTATACCCAACTAAACAGATAGTTCACGGAGAAAAATAGTTCTCTTTCTCTAACAAAATGTTGATCGTTAATAATTTATTGTTGGGGCAGCAAAAATATTTGGCTGCTGCAGCAAAATATTTGTTGCCACAGCAAAATATTTGCTGCCACAACAAAATGTTTTGTTGTCCCTATGTTACCCCGGCAAATCAGTTATGGTAACAAAATTCTTGATGTCCTAACAATTTTTTTTCTCCGTGTTACTTGGACAAACTAAGCCCTTTTTCCGTGTATACCGTAGTAGAAATCTTTTAGCGTTACTTCAGTTCTTGACAAGGTCCGGAAAGGTCCTGACGAGGTCATGACAAAACACCCCACATAACAATTGGACGACATTTATACGTCGTAATTTGATCGTAAAAAAGTTGAAAATTGAAATTTTCATATCGCTTCTTCATAAAGTTGAAAATTGAAATTTTCAAATCGCTTCCTCATAAAAGCTGAAAATTGAAATTTTCATATCGCTTCTTCATGAAAGTTGAAAATTGAAATTTGCGAAGCTTTTTCTATGAGGCAGCATTGTCTGTATTTTTGGCTTCCTCATAGAGGAAGCGTCGCGAATTTCAATTTTTATTTTTTTTTATTTTTTCGCGCCAAACGCAGATTCGACAAAGTGAAATGTGACGATGTTATATTTTTTTACGCACTGAACCTGAATCGGCCAGCCGTGTTGCATAAAAGTCGAAGACGTTGACGTTGAAAAAAGTTGAAAATTGAAATTTTCATATCGCTTCCTCATAAAGTTGAAAATTGAAATTTTCAAATCGCTTCCTCATAAAAGCT
>JAPYZC010003013.1:0-20784 GCA_030522665.1 Ichneumoninae sp. A BG-2022a | reverse complement strand
CGTCGCTCGGTGGGCATGTTTTTCAGAAGCTAGCGAACACGCCGGACAACGAGCCCTTGCCGCCTCGCCCTTAGCTATATACCGTGGTATACACCCCGCTGCAAGCCTAAGTCCTCTTTTTAACTCTCGTGACTTCTATAATATGCTTTTCCCTCCGAGCTATGCGCAGCTCGCCGGCACACGGCCGGTAACTTGCCTTCGGACGAAAAAAAGTGGTGAAAGAAAAGAGAAAAAAAAAAAGGTTCATAAACTGGAGTCTCGCTCTAGTTTCCGCGCCCTCGTCCAGATACACGTGACGCTCCTCCGCGCCAAGACGGGAATACAATTTCAAGGGAAATCGGAATTTCCGAGCGTTTTATCAGCCATCCGTTCGCCGTCCCGCTCGCTTCTCGCTTCGCGCCCCGAAATCGAGCGTGCTGTTTCTGGCTACCCGACGTAGATACGTACTAATTATTCAGTCGATACACACGGGATCGATCGTCGCGCGAAGGTAATTACGAGTACCTCTCTTTGCCTCCTACAGCGATTCCACTAATTGCCAAACACAAATACAAACATTAACTCTGTCACCTTGAATAAATATAGTTAAAAAAAAGAAACATCTGTCGTGAATTTATCGTAATAAATCTCGACGATATGTGCGATGCATGAAATGAATTTTGTTGACTTCATGAACCGCGCGAACTTACATATTGGCAAAAATAATTTCCTTTTAATTGAGGAAAAGTGTGATATTCTTTTTTTCCTCCTTGTCGTCGTGGGGATTGTTTGCCAACACTCCTCTGAATTATCGGTCGATCGGGTTCCCCCGAAGCCGGTCAAATTGACCGTCCAGGTTAAATTCGTAACTCGGGCTATTTCGAGCCGTAGAACGAGTGCCGAGTGTAGTCGCAAAGTCGTTGACCGATAATCGGCATGGGCAAATGAGAACGACGTCGAAAGTTGGGTCCGAGTATGGTAACGACAAGGGGATGAGAAGTTCGTGCTGGCCGTACCGGTGGTTGTCGCGGTAGTGTTAGTGACCATCATCGAGTTTTGTAGGTAAAGGGCGAATATTACTGCAAGTCATAGTGGTAGTACAGTAATAGTAGTAGTGGTAGCTACTGGTATTCGGCAACTCGGGCACCAGTTTACAATTTTAGCCGTGCCCCGCTGCATCTATAGGCATATTAATGTTGAATAGCGCCTCTCGCGTGAAACCAATAATCTCGTTCGGAGGGGTTGAGAGTGTATAGATTATAAGGGTGAGTCGGCATTGCTAATAACGCAGCGTTAATAAGAGCCCTGCCGAACAACAAATCCCCCGAGTCCGCCACCGTATGCAGCGGTCGCTGCACGGATATGTAATTTCCAAACATGTTTCACCTTATTTGACTCAAATATCCAAATACCGGAAGATTTTTAGCAGCGCGGGCACACTTTTTGGTCTTACCATTTTTTAACGAGACGTATCATTGTTGTTCTTGTTATTTAGGCATTTTATAAGACTTCTTGTATTCTTATTTTTTCACTCTGTTCACCGAATATATTTACTTATTTCTGCGATGTACTCTCTCAATCTGCTATTGTCGGATTGGCCTATACGTTTGCGTATCGCGACTGTAATTGGCCCTGGCCCGTGATTATACTAATGAAGAAATAAATGTGGAATATTCGACGTGACATTTTCAATGTGTTTGCCCTTTCGGGCTGAAGAGCTTCGGTCAATGGCCCATTACCGATATGCGATACTTATCATAATTAATATGGATATTGTTTTGAACGCAAGTCAATAAACCATGCAGTGTATCGTTAGATTATTATTATACCGTAAAAAATGCAATTAATGAACTATACTGCAAGGTTCTTTACATAAACTGTTTCTGAAATTTCAAACACATGTGTGTTGCAATTTTTTACAGTAAAATTCTGATTTACAATGAAAATTTTTGCAAATTTCAAGGGAAGATTTGTAGGGGAGAGCGGGACAAAATGTCACAGCGGGGCAAAACGGGATAATGAGACAAAACGCAATTTTCCAATAACTTTTGGATGGTGGCGATGGTGGCCCGTGGTTGAAAACCAGATATATCGTTGACACAAAATGGGGCATCCAAAAATTATTGGAACATTAAGTTTTGCCCTCACTGTCCCGTCTTGCCCCACGGTCCCATTTTGCCCCGCTGTCCCCTAATATCTCGTATTTTTATTTTACGACAAAGTGCATTAACGTTCAATCACTATAAACAATGTAAACAAATTTCGAGTTCCAGTACATTAAATTTACAATTTATTTTTAGAGTGTAGATTACACGAGTGAGTCGGTATTGCCAATAATACAGCGGTAATAAGAGTCCCGCGGAACGAGTATGTAGCAGTAACTGCATAGACATGTAATTAAAAACCTTGTCTCACCTTATTTGACTCAGATATCCATATCTCAAGAGATTTTTCGTGACTCAGCCACAATATTGAATATTCGACGTGCAATTTTCAAAATATTTCGCTTTTCGGGCTGAAGGGCTTCGGTCCCATTATCAATATGCGATACTTATAATAATTAATGTACGCACTGTTCCAACTGTAAGCCATGTAATGAATTACCAATAAATCCATTCAACTATTTAATTATGTTCTGGAGGATATTTCCTGTAACAATTATTATCGGACAATCATCATCGGTCTCTATCGATTTATCGAAAAAAAATTATTTTCCCTAACGTCCAACGCGTGTATCGCAGACCCCATTGAAAGTTAAAATTGATTAACGTCGAAATAATTAGTTCCGACAAGTTTGTTCATATGCCGAAATGATTTTCAGCTTAGCGAAGCTACCCGCAACGAGCGAGCTATTCGAAGCTTAAAACTCCGAGTTGCCTCCACGTCATCTGTTATATACGAGCCGTCGGAGGGGGTGGGGGGTGAGGGAGAGTAAGAGGGGGCAAGAGGGGGAGGGCTAAGCGAGACGGTACCTACTTATACCGAGCTTAGAGAAATACGGTGGAAGCGAGGCTGGCAGTTCCATCGCACGATTACAGGCGGTAAGGTTCGCGGCTGTCCGTAGCGCCCTGAAGCCCTGTAGTCAAGTAATTAGGTGATTAAAATTAGATCTCGCATCGGCCAGAAACTCAATTAGCAATTAAACGTAGCATTTTCTCTAATTACGATACGTTCACACTAATTACAGTAGATGCCCTTACCCTTCCCCTACCCCCCCCCCCTCCCTTATCCTGACAACCTGCCAGTTCGTACCTATTTTTACGTCAGCCTCGAACATTCCGCGAGGGTGGATCTCCAGAGCCACTTCCACGACCGGCAAAAGCTCTCGCTGGACTATCGCGTCTCTCTCACACCCCTCTCAATCCCGCTGTCTCTCCCCGTGTCGGAGTTCGGCACCGACGCGCGATACACTACGTGAAAACGAACCGGATCTCACTCACCCCGGTACATGTCGTCCTATCGAAAAAATATCGACTCGAACCGGACCGCCGGTACCCACCGGCAACTTGTACACGTATACTCGTTCATCGAATTAGGTACGAGGAGAGAAATGCGTTTCCCACCCAAGTCCCCGGACACCGAGTTTCCATTCAACGTCCGATCAAACTATTCGTTTCACCGGCAGGCAGGGAGGTTCGAGCGCGAGGGAACTCCGCCGGCGAGTGACGGAGAGAAAGGGTGAAATGCATTTAGAAGAAAAAAATAAAATAAAAAATGCTGTTAGGTGCCTCACTTTTCGACGCGATGTACCGATGCTCGTTCGCATTTCGGATACCGACGGAGCAAGGAGGACGAGACATTATACTTTTTAACTGCCGACTGCCCGCTAGGGCAAAAAGACGGGAGTTATGCGTTTGACGGAAGCCCCCCGATTTTGCTGTTTTCGTTGACTCCAGTGTTAGTCGGAACGGCACAACGTCTCTTGACAGAATTTGGCACACTAGTTCTGTGTATGTGGGAGTGTGTTCGTGCCAAAGGAATAAGAAAAATAAATGTGAAATGGGAGAGATAATTAACTTCGAAAAAATGGGCCAAAACCCTATTCAGATATATCGACAGACGCGCGCCATTATCTACTATTGCCTTTGCGATTATTTGTCGTCTGCTATAAAAATGCTGCAGCTGTGTGCTATTCTGCAGTGCATTGAATTCATTCAACGTTTAGTAACCTCGAATACGTGTCGAGCTGCGTCTATGCTAATTTGTTGTGTATATATATATATATAAGTTGTTTATTCGTGCTTTAATAAATGATTATTAGTTTTTATTTATTTATAATCTTAGTGTATTCACGTATTGCTTATAGTATTTATTATACTTTAAAAAGGATGAAAAAAAATGTTACTAAAATTTAAAAACTCCCAATTGCAAAAAAAGTTCAAGAAACGAATTGAATTATACGGTTCTGCAGTTCTAACCCAATCACCGCAGTGTAATGTGATATTTGCAAAGTGATATGTCAGGAATATCATTTCATAAATATTATATCTCCGATAAGATTTTGTATGTGTCGTTGTTATTTAAAATGCCGCCGAATGACGCTCCTCAAATTTCACAGGGATCTCGGCCGAGCGTCACGTTCGGCAGCGGCCGCGTCAGAACCCAGAGCTTATTTTCCATCGTCATTGAATTATTTCGTCATCGACCGAACGCGATGAATAATCACATCGAATTTCCCGGTGGGCATACACGAGTGATTCTCGAACGTCGCGATTAACGCCCGCGCGTTGTGTCCCGCGGATAATGAAATTTAATCGTTATGTGAAACCGGCGAAATGACGAAGCGAGTACGATGGATTATGCGCGAGAGTGCTTGACGGTTGTTTTGATTTCGTGACAATCTGTCACGTCGTTCGATTGATTCTTACGCCTCGATTATATCGTGCGAGAGTTTGCGCTCCTTGTCGAGCTTCGCGTGTGCCTCGTCCCAAGTAGAATTTGCGAGCGTTACACCGGGGTCTGGCAAGGTCCCGAAAATGCCACCTTGGGCTCTTGTCTGGCGCTGAGAAAAAAAATTGGTTGGATTAACCAAAACTCGCGGTGACATACGTTCAAAGCTGTTATTTCTTTGGTGCAAATAAAGCATTAAGTTAAACGATTATTTGCTTCAATTTATTCAAAATTTGTCGATCGAAGTAAACATTTTTGTTCTGCTAACACAAAAAAAAAATATAATTGAATCAAGTAAAATTTGCTTGCGGGCTGCCAAAGAAGTAAAAACGTTCAATTCTACTCTGAATTCGTACAATTTCATACCAGATTGAAACGATAACATGCCACCTTGACAGTCTTGCTGTTGTTGTTTCAATATCATATACAATTGTAAGAATTGAAAGTAGGATTGAAACAAATATTTATTTCTTCGGCAGCTCGCAAGCGATTTTTTTTTCAGTGAACCGATTACACCTTTGAACGTATGCACTGAGAAAAAGGATAGTATTTTTTACTATTCTAATAGTTCCCAGGAGGAACGTCTATATAGATAGTCTTTGACTGTATACATTCAATTGATTACATCATAATTATTGTTGCAAACATGACTTTTTGTCACTGTCGTAGCTATAAAATGTACACGTTCATATAAAATGTAAAGTCAGTATTGATACTTTTACTATGTTATTTTTTCTGACCGCACATGTGCTTAATCCAATAATTTCTTTTCCTCGCTGTGGCCTCGTCCGGATCCTATCAAGGCCCAATGTAACACTCGAAAGTTTTCACTCGGGATGTGCGAATTTTCCCGCAATGGGGTTTCGAAACTTTGAGCGAGTGTCGGAATCGCGGTAATTTAATGTATAAATATGGTATTCGGCGTGCCAGTTTGCTGCCGTTGTAACTGAAGAGCGATAGAACGGTGGGTGGGGGAAAAGAAACTAATTGGGTCAGAACTGGAAAGGCACGTTTCAAGGATCGTAACGATGAGGCCTTATTAGGCGGAACGAGAAATCGATTCGAGCTGCCGGCGAGTAGATGCGGCCTGTCCGCCCTCATCGCGCGCCTCACACCTACCGCGGGGCTCGAGGCAAATGTTAAAAGGATTGTGTTACCGCGATGTGTAATTAAACAATATTTGAGCTTACATAATTACGGTTCATTAAGGGAATCCATCGAAACGTCGAACTGGGTGGGAAAGATACACACACAAGGGACGGCCGGGTTTTGGTTAACATAAGCTAATGACATGTCGCCGAATTGTCATGCCGGAACGGCCATTAGCCGAGTTGACATAAAATCGAGCGAGTCCGTCGCTCAATTTGTCTCTCTCGCCCTGTGTATCTCGCAGGGGCGATCGATAGTTTCGAGCGCGTTCTGATGAGTACCTGGTCTGGGGGAACTGCTGCAAATAGAAGATTTAAATATACATGCGATGCACGGAGATGATGATACATAACGCAAAAGCTCGACATATAATTGACGCGGCAAGCCATTTATAAAACCTGGTCGATAAAACCACCCAGGCCGAATCTCCAGAAGAAATTTAAGATCCTCGGGTGAGAATTTGTGAAAGCAATTTTCGTTTCTCGAGCTGCCGCCGGTCAAACTTCGTGGTTCGGTTCATTTGTCAGTTGTTTCGAACTGGGCCCGTTAAAAATATCGGTGATATCGATATTAGGCAAAATACTCTTCGAAGAGTAATGTAATGTTCACGATATTATATTCGTATGAAGACGGGGGTCCTTCAAGTCAAGCGGCTTCGTTCGCGGTCAGTACTTGGATGGGTGACCGCTTAGCCGTGCGCTAGCTGGCGGATCGACCGTGGAGCGGGAAGAGCTTTCTTCCGAAACTTTGGGGTTTCTGCACTTTACTCAGGTATAAAAATACTGGAGGATCGGTAGAATATGGCAAACTGTACCGGCACGGATTTTCCGTAGTTTCCCCCGTGTTCCAGGCAAATGCGGTACAGTGTAGCTAAGTTCGCTACGGACGCACTGGAAGTTAGGTAGCTTAGCTACCCGAGTAGACATTTTCGAGCGTTACATCGGGTCCTGACAGGGTCTTGATAAGGTCTAACAAGGGCCTGATCAGGCCTTATCAGGACCCTATCAGGGCCCGATGTTACGCTCGAAAATTTCTACTCGGGTAAGTGCGGGCAGAGAGTGTCCTATTATTACTCGAAATTTATATTTCGAATAGAAGACCGACACGGTCGCGGAGCCCCCAGCCTGAGTAGCCACGTTCGACGCGAGGCTCCTGTACGTGAAGGGTTAAATCTCGAAGTCTCACCCAGAGCCTGATTATTCCAAGTACCAACCTCCTGGGTCGAAGTCTCCTCCATGGAGACTTTATTTGCTGTCCGGTGTAAGCAAAAATATTTTTTTGATTATTCTTGGGCCCTCCTTTAATGGACCGGGTAGGCATGTGTGCACATGTTATTCGTACATAGCCCTGGTAAGAGTTTTCGTCGGACGACCAGTCTGGCGAAGCAATATAACCCGAGAAGTCACGAAGCCCGTAATTTACGTTCATTTGGAAAATCCTTAATGAGGCGCGTTTGAAGCAGCTGTTGTCGATAATCAAGCGGCCGTTTCGAAACGTCACTACGGTACGAAAGGTGCCGTTGAGTGCGGCAGAGGTCGACATTGTATTAGTAAATTTTCTTCCGCATTTCACGCGAAATTCCGATAATTGTGTGACGACCCTTAAAAGCCCGCGCGATAACGCTGCACCTATAGCCGTCGAATGTGTTACATCGGAACTTGTACGCAAAGTCATTAATTCCGATCGATATATAACGGCGTATCCGCCGCAGCCGTACGATTCGCGCCTGTACAATAATTGTTCAGTGCGAACTGAAATAACGCGGCGGTAGCTCTAAATCCATAAACGTCGTTAACGCACCTTCACCGTACGGGAATGACTATTAAAAGCCCGACGTGTCTGCAGATACTTTCTGTCGCCTCGTCGCGGGGCATCTCGAAGTAACGATCTATCGTCGATCGATAGAGAGGATCAAAGAAATTTCTACAATTTTTTAATAAAATCTGATCTTCGTCAATTTCCTCGAACCGCTCACGCGTTTGAACTTTTTTCCGGGTTGAACAAGGGGTGTTATTTTTTGTCGTAAAATTTCTTACGACGATAAATCACGATTATTTGACCGAAGCTTTTCGCTGGGCAATATATTTTACTTACAAAGTCACACGTTGGATCAACCCCTACCATTTCACACGTTTTTTTTTCTTTCTTTTTCTTCTCCGAGTCCGCGGGTATTACATTTTTAAATGGTTTTTATGTTTTGAATAGCAATGGGGGGGTTTCCGTGCGGTGGGCGCGAGGGATCCTTACGTGTCGAGGATATCGTCGGTGCGACAACCCCGGCGGTGTCGACTCCCGCTCGAACGACAAACCGAAGGTCCTGTACCTCGGAACCTCGTGAAAGCTCTTCGTCGCCTCGCAGTTTCGCACCCGGGTCGGTAGTATGATCGCTGCGTCAGTCGGCCGCCCAGGACCCACTTGCCCATCCTGTCGCAGGAAGTTTGCCGCCGAGAATCATAATTAAGGCTCACCGCTACTCTATCACGCCACATTTATCACTTGGACCATCATCACGCGCGATATCACATTTCATTCTATTATACGTGGCTCTTGGATCAATTTTGTAATAGACCGGAAGTTCAATTTAAAACGCATTAGGAAATTCTCGATCTAAAAAAAACATCAGTACATTTACTGTGTTTTTTTTTATTACCGAACCGTATTATTAACTAAAAATAATTGTAAAAAATGTCTCAGAATTAAGAAAAAAGTTATGGAAGTTCGTAGACAAGAATTGTTTGAGAAACGTACAAACCTGCTTCACCGTGTCCAGTTAAGTTCTGTCGTTATGTTTAAGTTTGAGAGAGGAATAAAAGAGAGCTACATACACTTCCCGGTCGGATAAAAATCTGAAAGAAAATCAAGCATATGAAAGATGCTGTAAAGATTGTTTGTATTACGGTTGTTTGTTGTTGTGTGTATTATCATAATTCCGAAATGTTATTAACAAATTACTGCAATAAAAAATTATGCAACAAATTACCCGGCAACCTAATTTTTTTTTCTCATAAAAATGATTCGTTACTTTTCTTCAACTAGTTTAAATTTTTTTTCAGAATTTTATGTAATGTTTGAAAATTCCATTTTTTTATGTTAAAATTTATTAAAAATAGCAATTTTCAAACATTACATAAAATTCTGAAAAAATTCATACGTATTCAGAAAAATTGACAAATCATTTTCGTAACAAAAAAAAAAAAAATAAGTGTGTCTCGATAATTTCCATCACATCGTCAAGTTTTCGGATTCGTCCCGACTGTCTCCGCCCGGCGGTGCACGACGAATTTATTCTCCGCCGAGCGCTGAATGCGTTTCATATCATCGACGGAAAACAATTTTTTGTTGTTCGCATCGGCGCAACTCGCCGGTTCGAGGGCGTAGTGTTACACACGGGGATGTATGACGTCCCGGTATTGTCAGAACTGTTCGGCGGATGGCCAGTCCAGTTTCAATCCGGAACGCTCGGAGCGTCCAAAATTATTTGCCACTCTCGTTACAGCCGGAACGAATGTCTGCAGGCCAGAGGCGGCGACGGCGGCACGAACGGAGCCGGGGAGTTGTACCCCTGGATGCAGCCAGCTACCAGCCCGGTGCACGCGGTGCTGAAATGCAAACGTTTTCGTATCGGAACGGATACGAGAGTCGAGATATATTTTTTTCAAAGCAACTTTCACGGTATCGCTGGTCGAGGGGGATAGAGCGAGAGCGACGGAGCCCCCATATGAAACCGTTATCTGTACCAATTCAGCAATATTTTTACATTTACTGCCCTTGGTTCCCTCGTCCTCGTCGCTCTCCGCACTATATGCCTTTATGCCCGAGCCCGCTCTATCCCCGGTATGCCCGGTAATCTGAAACCTGATGCAACCTAACGAACGTATGAGTACAGCGCTCCTGGCTTACATTGACTGGGTGCGCGGAAGCCCACCCAGTCAATTCTTTTTTTTTTGTTCCTTCTTTTTTTTCAACTGCAGAGCACAGAGCGCAAACCCGCGGGCTCTTTGACGGTCCTTCCTCATCGTCGATCCGGCAGCAGTCACATATCCTACTACAACGCGAAATATTTCTTTATTTTTTTTATTTTTGGGCATTCACATCTACCGACCCCCTAAATTTTAATCAGAAATCGTACTCGATGGCGATAGGATTTCTCTCCTACTTCGATGTCGCGTATCAGTCGATCTACGGCACATAACTGTCGGCGCGTTTCTCGTTCGCCTGCAATTTGTTTTTTGGCGCCTTGATTTTCATTTTTTACTTTTCGTAGGTCGTCTATCAAAATTCAGATTGTATTCACGAAGACGTTCGTTTCACAGTTTCGACACGGATGTGTACGTTTTTATATAATTTTTGAAGTTTTTAAAATTTGTATCGCAATGTTTTGATATATTGAAAGGAGAAATTGTTGTCGGAAAATTATTGCCGGAGGTTGACTCGTCGAAATCTGATTCGTCAAAAATTTTGGAATCCATCCGATCAACTCACCACTCGCTAATCGCGAGCTTCCCTGAAAAATAATCCGCGTCTAATGGTTCGCGTCCGAGCCTCGATCCAACGCGTATCATCGGTACAAAGTTTTTTTTATACTAATCCGATACTTCCACCCGCTAATGGATTAAACCGTTCGCATGCGAAAAAAGAGCTATCGGGAACAGAATTTTTTCCATTTTCCCGAATAAGAAAAAAAAAGAAATAATAATAAAAAACCATAAAATACCATCGCAACACGATTAACGAACGTTATGTAAAGCAAAAATAAAAATAATCTTCGAAATAATTGGACTCATCGGACGCTATCGATTTTTTTTCATCGGAATGAACTATAATAATGAAACTCGGTTATCGCGGTTCACGTAACCAACGTGGTTGAGCTGTAGAATCGAGGGTTCGCGCGCAGTTGAACCGCTGAGTGGTTGTGAGTCACCTTACAACGGGATCAGTGGTGCTTCTCTCGACTCTCGAGATCGTTTAGTCCGCGTGGATAATTATTTCGGTTATCGCGTCGAGTAGATTGCGCGACTTTGTCGGCGCAGCATCACGCGCGTATCTTCGTCGAGGCACTCAGGACGCCGGGCTGAACTTTCGCGTTCGAGGGAATCCCCGCGATCGACGTTCCACAGCCGAAATGAGAAACGCTGCTGTTGCGCAACGTCGACCCCGACTGCTTCACAACCCTGCTCAGTCGCCCCCTCCCCTCTCCGTATAATTCCACCCTTACAATTATCCCCGGCATTAAAAACACGATGTTAATTTCCCCACGTTGAGTAGTCGCCCCGAGGGTAGCCCTGCTCGCGAATCAATCGATTTGTAATTTTATTCCGCCGATGCGATCTCTCTCGGTCCCTCACGGTCGGTTCTGCTTCTATGAGAACCCACCACTATACTTGATGGAGATCTCCCGAACCGTAAAATTGACACGTAGCAGAGAGGGACATTTTTTTATGTTGCTTGGGACTTTGTGATACGACACCATTCGGCTTTCATGCAAATAATCTTCGTAGAAACTTTGGATTCTGATAAGAACTTGAACAAAGATTCGTTGGATCAGCAAACCAAAAAGGATTGGTTGGATCAGCTAATCAAAAAGGATTAGTTGGACCAGCAAACCAAAAAGGATTGATTGAATCAGCTAATCAAAAAGGATTGGTTGGACCAGCTAACCAAAAAGGATTGGTTGGACCAGCGAACCAAAAAGGATCGGTTGGACTAGCAAACCAAAAAGGATCGGATTGGACCAGCAGTCCGGAATGGATTGATTGAACCAGCTAAACCAAAAAGGATTGATTGAATCAGCTAATCAAAAAGGATTGGTTAGACCAACTTACCAAAAAAGATTGGTTGGACCAGTTAACCAAAAAGAATTGTCTGGACCAGCTTTCTTGTGTCCCTAGAACCCAGTGATAAATGGGTCGTGTCAAAAGAAATTTCTTGGTCGGGTCAACGAATTGGCCCGATGCAAGCCAGTGAACCAATGTCTTGTCTGGCCCGGGATTTGGTAGTTGCGACTACCACTTTTTCGCCTCATCAGCGTCTTATGTAACTCTCCACCAAATGTCTACCTAGAATCGTCGAAGCGTCGTCGGGATTTTTTTTAATTTCACTTACGCGTCTTGACCGATGTTCGTTACAGACTCTTTATCTCCACATTTCTCCTCGTTTTCACGCAGGGACATGGCAGACGCGTCACTCGTACCCCAAGCGGGCACACGGTCTGTGCGTGCCCAAGTGGTCCGGAGGCATAATGCAGGCATGAGGCATGCCGGGTTCGAATGGCGCAGGCGAAGGAAGGGGGGTGGTATAATTAGGGGCTCGAAGGGGTGCTTCGAGGGCAGGGGTAGAGAAAGTAGAAGAGGCTGACAGATGTGGGAGCATTGTTTTATAGGGAACCCACACCCGTTCGGCATTGCCGCCGCCTTTGCTGTTCTTCACCTTTTCACTCCTTCTCTGCGGCCGGCTTTCTCTCTCTCCGCACTTCTGACTGTGCACACCCCCGGATCGTTGAATATGTGGCGTGATGCTGTGATCAAAAATGAATTCTCCCACCCGCGGAAGCAGTTTATTTTTCATCGATTCACCAATGAGCCGAGCGATTCGCACAGCACGTTCGCTCCGAATTTAAGCCGAACGTGCGCGCAACGCGGCTTCTCCTCGTTATACGGATGGGTCTACATATATATATTATTTTATTTTTTTAATAATGGATATCAGAGACTAACGAGAGGGAGAGGGAGAGGGAGACAGGAAGACCGGCGAGACACACGCATTGTTCAACTAATTGTCGGGCATACATAATCCTCGGGCGGCAGCCGAATCGAGGATAATACAGTCATAAATGATTTTTTATTCAACGACAGTGGTCAATAAATTATTTGTTAATCGGGGCACTCTATACAGGAAATAAGAAAAAAAAAAAAAATTAAACAAAAAAAAAAAAATAAAAAAAAAAAAAAAAATCGGAAGTGGACGAATATTTTTCGTAAAAAAAAATTATAAAGTGAACGAATATTTTTCGTAAAAAAAAATGATAAAGTGAACGATTAAAAATTGTGGAAGTTGGCGGACAAAATATGTTCGTTAAATTAAAAAATGTTGCACATGACTTTCTCTACGAAATAGTTCGTTGACCGATTTGTGGCTTCCTCATGGAAATTTCCTATGCGCGAAATTTTAATAAATGAGAAAGCCATATGCGAATTACGTTGCTCCATTTTTTGCCAACTGATCATAAATCTGCCATTTTGTTGGCTTCCACCTCAATATTTGAAACGAAAACATGCGTCTGTTGTTAGGTACCAATTTTTTTTCTCAATTCAAAATTTTATCAAATTTCACTGGGTCGATCGATTCCTGTCAAATCCAATAGGGAATATTGGTCTATAATAATTTATTTATGCCAGATATCTAAAAAAAATTGTAGGGCACAAATGACATTTTTCGAAAAATTACTAAATTACTAAAAATATTAGAGCGCGAATACACTTTTTCAGAAAAATTTTAAATCTAATAATAGCTGAAAGAATGTTTCAATTATTGCGTAAATTGTAACAAACAAGTGCCTACATAACTGCTCTACATGCGCACCAAATTTCAGCCCGATTGATACAGCCGATTTTGAGTTATAGACGGTCCTAAATATGAGTTTTCGACGTTTTGATACATTCTGAACATGTTTACATAAAAATCTCGAAAAAAAGGTCACGAAAAGAAAATTTATTGTTCAGTTGGTTAACCTAACTACTCTATATGCGCGCCAAAAAAGAAAATTTATTGTTTAGTTCGTTAACCTTACTGCTCTACATGCGCGCAAAATTTCAGCCCGATTGATACAGCTGTTTTTGAGTTATAGACGGTTCTAAATATGACTTTTCGACGTTTTGATACATTCTGAACATGTTTACATGACAATCTCGAAAAAAAGGTCACGAAAAGGAAATTTATTGTTTAGTTGGTTAACCTAACTGCTCTATATGCGCACCAAAAAGAAAATGTATTATTTA
Organism: Ichneumoninae sp. A BG-2022a; assembly: GCA_030522665.1. Classification (NCBI taxonomy): domain Eukaryota; kingdom Metazoa; phylum Arthropoda; class Insecta; order Hymenoptera; family Ichneumonidae; species Ichneumoninae sp. A BG-2022a. The sequence continues at coordinate 6,772 of JAPYZC010003013.1, read as the reverse complement.
GTTCGTTAACCTAACTGCTCTACATGCGCGTCAAATTTCAATCCGATTGATACAGCCGTTCATCAGTTACAGACGGTTGTAAATATGATTTTTCAACGTTTTGGAACATTCTGAATATATTTACGTGAAAATTTGAACAAAAAAAAATCTCGAAGTCAAAACTTCCTCTGGGAGGAAGTTGAATGAAAAAAATGTTTAAAAAATCGTGTGCGGTCACTGTACACTATATCGTCCCACCCGCCGAAGAGTTATTCCCATATTTCCTTCTCCCACTCTCCGAAATATGTACGAATCTGCCAACTTAAATTCAGTACTCCCTCTCTCCACCGAAATCTGAATAATCACAGTAGAGGCCTGCGTAACATGTGCAGTCACACCTCTCATTAGGTTTTTGACAGCCCTTCATACGGCGGATCAAGCCGCCGAACCCCGCGCGTGCATCCCCGTACCCGACGAACGTAGCCCCAGACCCGGCGTTGATACGTACCGGGGAACCCCCTCGGTTGGCTCGCAGCGATCGTGCGTAAAGCACGAGTATCCTCCGACCCCTTTTCGCGTTTCTTTGTTCTTTGTCTCAGTGAATGCTCGTGCAAGCGCGATTCCCCTTCGGTCGTGCACCACCATCGGCTTAAAATCCAGTCGAACGTCGGGCATACGCGGCAACGAAATTCATTCAACAGCGGCCCGGATGGCAATTAAAACATTACTCGATATCGTTCCAATTCATCCCTGAAACGATTACGCGACTACGACAGAAGGCGATTATTATTTTTTTCGTCTTTTCCCTCGGAACTCGGCATTGCCAACCGCAGCGAAAACTGGCAAATACGGCGCGCAGTTGTATTTTTTTTTCAGTTTCATGAAGTTGCGCGCAAGCAGAGTTCAGCAGAGCTAATTGCAATTTTGAAGTATTCGACTCCTGACCACAACTAAAAGTTCCCACGAGAGAGAAGTTCTTCCTGCGGTCCGAATATTCGATTTGCATTGATCATCGATGGCACTGATTTTGGTCTTCCTGCTCGTGGCGCAGTTCCACATCGACGCGCAGCCTCCGGTCGACCACAACTTCGCGATGACTGCCGAAAACTCTCGCTCGCGACTAACAAGCGTCGGGGAGCTAATTTGTAATGCAGAAAGCACTCCGGAACAAAGGATTCGCGGGGACGCCCCGTTCTTGGTCCGCGACGAACGGATACGGAAGGGTGCTGAGCGGCGTTGGACCGAGAACGGTATAAAGAAGAGCGCGAAGATAGCCGGGCGGGAGCGATTGGGCAGACGAAGAGGCGAACAATTGTGTTCGTACCGAAAGGGCGAGAGCGAACTTTCGGTGGAGGAACTGCGAGTGAGGGAGGGAGAGAGGAACAAAGCGCGGAGCAATACGCTCGGGAGGAAGAGGAAAGACGAACGCGGAACGAAGAGCGGGCTTGCGGGAGGAGAGTGCGTGGCTTAATTTCCTGCTAAATTACTACTTTAATAGGAAAGATGAACGCCGTTGATGAGGAGGGTTAGCCAGAATATAAATAGGGGGAAAGCTATACGCCGGGCTCTTCGTTGGGTCCTCGTCGTCGTTCTTCGGTGTCCGTTCCCCGGTCCTGCCTCGCCATCCCCTGTGTCGCAGTCACGTATATTCTTCGCGTGACACCCCAGCACCGGCCGGAAACATCGTCGTTTGGTACAACGTCGCGTGGCACGAGGCCTCCGCATTGAGAACAGCGCAAACAGCGTGATTCGCGGACTTAACTCGAAACTTAATTTTTTTTTTTTTAAGGTTTCGGAAGAATTTTCGAGAGATTTTAGGATTGCGGAATAAAAGAGCTCGATTGTCGCAGTCGATTTCGGCGCCTGACGATAAATCGGTCCTTAATTATCCGCGTAATTAGCTGTTGCAACTAAGTACATAGGGTCTCAACTAACCAACTTGCTGAACCAAATAGATTTTTTTCACACAACGAATTCGTCGTCCTAGAGTCATCGGGGACGATAAATTAGGATAAATTAAGACAAACTGGGAACTTACCTGGTGCAGCATATCCTTTTTCCAGTGCCTCCATGAAAATCTGAAGCAAAAAATGTAATCGATTCTTTTACAGTTCCATTTAAAAAATTGTAAGTGGTAATCGAAAATGGTAATGGGAAAAGTGTGAGAAAAATGAGAATCAGGTAAAGAAAGAGGGGAGTGTAAAGAGAGTCGTTGTTGCAGCGTCGTCGCGGAAGTAGCGAACGTGACGGCACTTTCCTTATCTAACCCCGGCACGATTAATGCCGTAGGAATCCTTTGGAAAGATCACAGCGGGGAGTGCCTTTGCTGCAGGAAGAACCTAGCCGCAGTTCCTCTCGGAGAGAGCTATCCGAAATTTTAATAAATGAGAAAGCCATGTGCGAATTACTTTGCTCCATTTTTTAGCAACCGATCATAAATCTGATATTTTTTGGCTTCTACCTCAATATTTGAAACGAAGACGTGCGTCTGTTGTGAGGTACCAATTTTTTTTCTCAATTCAAAATTTTATCAAGTTTCACTGGATCGATCGATTCCTGTCAAATCCAATAGGGAATATCGGTCTATAATAGTTTGTCTATGCCAAATATCTAAAAAAATTATAGAGAACAAATGATATTTTCCGAAAAATTACTAAATTACTAAAAATTCTATAGCGCGAATACACTTTTTCACAAAAATTTTAAATCTGATAAAAACTGAAAGAATGTTTCAACTATTGCGTAAATTGTAACAAACAAATGCCTACCCAACTGCTCTATATGCGCGCCAAATTTCGGCTCGATTGATACAACCGTTTTTGAGTTATAGACGGTTGTAAATATGATTTTTCGACGTTTTGATACATTCTGAACATGTTTACATGAAAGTCTCGAAAAAAAGGGTCACCAAAAGAAAATTTACTGTTTAATTGGTTAACCTAACTGCTCTAAATGCGCGCCAAATTTCGATCTGATTGATACAGCCGTTCATAGTAATCGAAAATGGTAATGGAAAAAGTGTGAGAAAAATGAGAATCAGGTAAAGAACGAGGGGAATGTAAAGCTAGTCGTTGTTTCAGCGTCGCCGCGGAAGTAGTGAACGCCACGGCACTTTCCTTATCTAACCCCGGCACAATTAATGCCGCAGGAATCCTTTGGAAAGATCCCAGCGGGGAGTACCTTTGCCGGAGGAAGAACCCGGCCGCAGTTCCTCTCGGAGAGAGCTGTCTCCTCCGCTTTAGACTGACTTTGGCACGGCAGCATCCCAGTCGCCCGCATCTTCGTTTCCTTTGGTGCTTTCGTTAACGCGGTATTACTTATGTAGATGAGGCCTCGCAGTTTCTATACATTATTCGTGGGAAAGCGCGAGCGAGGCCTCGCCGAGAATCGGTCGTGGAGCCCGCGCTGCGGGGTGCGGGAGGGGTTGCGAGAAACGAGAAGGGGTTCATCCGAGGCGCGAGATGGCAAAAGGCGTTGAACTTTCGAGATTACCGGGTCGGAGTGTGGGACGACGTACACCCCTCTTCCTGTATCCGTCCTTCCATTCGCCCACTTTATAAATTTCAATCCACGCAGCAACGAATTTCTCGTCGAACTTCGTTGCGTAATAATTACGTTTGCCCCTCCGCGGTAAAGTTCACCGTCATTAATCATATTCCGAGTTAATTTAGCAGGGAAGGTCCTTTTGTTTCCTTTTTTTTAGATTTGACGCTTCGATTTCATTGTTGCGGGTATAATTTAAAAACGCGCCCGTCGTAATTCGAAGGACGGAAATTCGGAACGGTCGGATTCTCAATGCCCGCAGTGGCGTATCACAAAGTTATATAACACGCGTGACAGCTATTGCCCCGCTGCCTTCGATATTTTTTTATCGAGTCGTATATCGAAATGTAAATGCGGTGGCGAGCGCGATCCTGCGCTCCGACTGTATTTTACCGTTTTACGACTTATTTTATTATTGATATATCTTGCCCTCAACGTCCACGGAGTTTTTCTGCATCTCGCAGCGCACCGGCGGGCTTTATCGTGCAGTTCGGTTGACAGTTTGTGAACCAGTAACATTATTGCATATCCACTGCTGTCAATGGTTTTCTGGATTAAGAGCATACGTCGCGATACAAATCCACCGAGCCGAGCCGTTAAAAATTCGGGATGAAAAAGGGTTAGATAGGGTCAGTCGGGGTGATATGGCCATGGTCTTTTACCCACCGAAAATTGGAGATTTAACATTTATTAAACTTAACATTTTTTGTTGTAACCGACTCTAGAATCTTCAATCTAAATTGATTCACTCAGAACTTTCGATATTTTCGATCCGTGATTTAGTTGCAAATAAATATTTGCGAGCGGCCTTCTCGCCCGGACACTGCGGGTGATATGGCCACAGTAATAATGGTAGTCAATTAGGCCTGGAGAAGCATCAGAATCGTACAAAACATGTATCACTATATTTTATGTTGTCTTAATAAACTACAGAAAGACAGTAATTGCCTCAAATGTTTCCGATGACAAACTAAAAAAAAAAATGGTTCCCACTGACATTGCCATATCCCCTGAAAACAAATGGCCATGTCTCCCCGAAAATGAGTGGCCATATCACCGATTATCTCAGAAAATAGCCGCTGCTTAAATTTAGAGAAGTATTTTTAAAAAATAGGCACACTACGCGCCAATAATTTCTTGAAAGATTCAACTATAGAGTGCAATATTGATTTACTAGCAAAGTTATAATTTAGTATGTTTCCAGAGCGCTAGAAATATAGCTCGCGAAATTTGTGGCTACCTCGAAATAGGGATTCACCGCTCGTACTGGCAGTTGCACGTATAATCTTAACATTTTTTGTGCAATCGCGTTGCATCCACATATAATAAAAACTCTTCAAGCGGCGGTGCAATTCGTTTGTTACGTTAAAAGATATTACGGGTGACCATCACACCCTGATCTACCCTACAGAATGGAATTTCGGAATATCGAAATCCATGCTATAAAAACAAAAATTCCTATACTATAGCATATACCCAGAAAAAAAAATTTCTTGACGGACGCCCCGCAAACAATTATATATTTAATGTAAATGAATATTTACTTAAATGAAATAAATAATTGTTTGCCGGTCACCCTGAAATAAATTATTTTTCTGGGAGTATAGAATGGAATTTCGAAAGTTCAAAATCCATTCTATATGGTATAAAAACCGAAATTCCTAAATCATAGCATATAGAATGAAATTTCGGAATTTCGAAATCCATTCTATATGCTATGAAAACCAGTGGGTGAGGGGAAATGTCAACTTCGCGGAAAAGGGGGGGGCTCAGCTTTTCCGGAAGGGACAAACATCCAAACCAATAAACAAATTCACAACGTTCCCAATTATATACAAGTAGATAAATCTCGCCCTCAGCCTCCCACATACATCCACAATGGGGGAGACAAACATCCAAACAAGTCCACAATGGGGGAGACAAACATGCAAACCAACAAACAAATCCACAATGTTTCAAAACATACATAAGAAGATAAATCTTGTCCTCAAAGTCCGGAAATTTGTCCGCATCTCGCAGCGCACCGGTCGCCCTTATCACGCACATTGGTTGACAGTTTGGGAGCCAGTTAACATTATTTGCATATCCATTGCTGTCAATGGTTTTCCGGATTAAGAGTATACGGTGCGATACAAATCCACCGAGCCGAGCCGTTAAAAATTCGCGTCGGGAATGAAAAAGGGTTGAAAAGATCGAAGAAAATGGTGCCGGTCGATGGACCGACTGACTGGACCGGCGGGAAGGCAACCGCAGGACTTCTGGCAGCTCAATCGTCGATCGCGCGAGCAGTCTAGTATGGTAACGGGGTACAGCGGCATGGAGCCGCGAGGTATCGAAGCGGGGGCCGGCGTGGATGCACAGTAGCAAAACGGCAGCACGGTAGCGGCGGCAGGTTCGTCGAACCTCGGGCTTCGATTCTTATTGAAACCCCTTCACAAAAGGGCGATTGTAGCTTTATCTGCAGTTTGATTGTAGATTATTGATGTTCCTCCCCGTGTTCGTTCATCCACGCAAGCGAGACCCGTCGCCCGTAAAAAACCCGAAAAATCGACGGTAAAGGGTGGTCCACCCCAGCCCGGCAGTCACTACCCGGCTACACCGCCTCCTGCCGTTCGCCGGACTCTTTCTCTCTTGCTGCCTGGCGAGAGCTCGGTCGCTTCCTCCGAACCCGATCCCCTCCTCTGCCCCTGATTCCCTGGCTGCACCTCTCTGCACCAGGCGGCAACTCTCGCCCGCCCTCCGGCCTCACCTCGAATGCATGTCTCTCCCTGCACTCTCGTTATACGTAAAAAAAAAAAAAAAAAAAAAAAAAAAAATGGAAAAAATCTACGTGCTCGCGACGCGCTGCACTCGCGCTTGTTCCCGTGTTAGTATCCTACCTCTTTCTATCTATCTATCTGTCTATCTGTCTATACACATATACATATGTATATATCTATGTGGATATACATATACCCTTACTACTTCTCCATACACGAACGTGTACAAAGCGTGCTTGCTACTGCCGAATGCTGGATGCTTGATGCGCGTCGGCGCGCACCGCCTCCACAGTCCTGCCGACGCGGATTCTCCTGCTGGGATCGTTGTTTTTCACCTATGTAATCTCCGTTCACAATGATTTCACATACTTTTGCCATTAGAGATCGCGATTCGGGAGTGAAACGAACGGTAGGTACGATTCTTTCCGGATCTCCAGATGGACGGATTTTTGACACACTTTCGCGATCCGACGATCGTATGGGTGAGGTAT
>JAPYZC010003012.1:0-25935 GCA_030522665.1 Ichneumoninae sp. A BG-2022a | reverse complement strand
TTTATTTTTCTGAATACGTATGAATTTTCTCAGATTTTTAAGTAATCGTTGATTTTTTATTTTTTTTATAGAACAAAAATCAACGATTACTTAAAAATCTGAAAAAATTCATACGAAGTCAGCGGACAGCGAGACTCCCTCCTTAAAACAAAATAAAAAAAGTGTTCATGTCGACGCGCCTACTTACACTTCTCGAATCCGTTAAATATGTATTTAATAATTTCCGCAACTTATTATATATCAAGATCCCTATCATCTTTAGCTCGGCTTATAAAAAAAAATCTTAGAAAATTCCACGTATTCGATACTGCATAAAAATGATTCTCCGATTATACAAAATCGCTATTGTTCGAGCGTACGATTACGTCCCATTAACATCCGTATAATGGCGAGCCTTAGCCTCGGCCGATAATTAACAGTGCGCTGTAACGAGCAGCTTATATCACAGTCAGATACATCAATGAAAAATTATCTCCGAGAAAAAGGTTAACGTTTCATCGAGACCAATAAAAATGTGAGAATTCCGATATTATTGCAAGTGATGAAAATATAAATAAAAAATTTAACACAAAATTACTTCGTATTGATTTTGTCTCTTGAAGGGCTTCGCCCCAGCCAATTCTTGTATTCCCTGCCTACCGTTCGACTGTCCTATCAAGGTATTATTAGCGAGACTTCGTCCGTTCGGTTAACGCACACACGTGCGCATGCAACCCGCTCTCAGATATAGATACAGGAAGGTCTCCGATTATTATCATTGTCGTGACCCGCTGTAATCCACGAGATGTAACTCGAATGATTTCCGGATCGCCCAAATTAAGTCTCTGTCTGGTATGTTACAGCTCGCGATCGCGTCATCGAGCGACCCGGCGCGGAGGCTCTTCGGGCACGTCGAAGCGTGACGATCCCGAGTTTGTATCGAACTCACGAAAACGGTACCGGCGCGGGATGGACCAAAGTTGGACGTGTGAATAACCCGGACGCCTCGGCCTTTTCGTTACACACATCGTCTTTCGATTAAAAAATAAACACTTTATTTTAAATTAAGTAAATAAATAAATTGTAAATACATTCTTTTAAACTGAAAAAAGAATTAGTATGGATGCAATAAAATAGGAAATAAATAATTTTCAAACGAGATTCGTTGTCTAAGAATAGTCGTGAAAACGAATTTAAGAAGAAAAAAAACACTCAGTCGTCCCGTGTGTAAGCGGGGGGTCAAAAGTGCAAGCAATTTGCACACTGATAGAGGATGAGATTCATATCGGGAGATGAATTGTGCGCGGAAATCCTATTTTAGCCGCTGACTGTGAAAACAATGGAAAAGAAAAAAACAAAATCCATCGGTGTATGTTAAACGGTTGGAAAACCCCGCGACCTACGCGCGCAACATCCAGCCGTCGCGTTCGAGTTTTATCGACAATGACGATCAAAGAATGTCTTGCGTTCGCTTCGTCATCGATATTCCCACAGGAGTAAATATATCGTTTATTTTATTTCCTGTTAAAATAAAAAACTAAACAAAATCATGACCCGAAATCTAACAAAATAATCGAAAGTATCGTTGTCGATTTATTCGATCTACTGACTGAGGGGCGTGCAAGGCTGAAACGGGAAGTTGTTCATGAGAAACTTTAGCCACGACGGTAAAAAAAAGTTGTTTTTGTCTGCAATTCCTTTTACGTCTAAATTTTACCATTTAAAATAAAAAAACCATATCAGAATCAAATATAAAAATATTTTTTTCAGCGATTTTAGCTTACTGGTGATAAATTTAAAAAAGGAGGATTTCATAGGGTTATCAATTTTTCAGTTTGAAAAAATTAATTCTGCTTTAGACCCAAATAGCGAAAAAAGCCGAATATTACGGTATTCAAATTTCAATCACACTTCGTTGTCCAAAGAGAATAAAAAATAAAATATGTCATCGGAGGATTGATCGATTGGAATCCGAGTATAAGCATGTCCCGAGTCTAAACAGCAGCCACGGGGCGCCGTAGGCATGCTTACGTTTGTGGACCAGAGCGATGCCTCGTGCGCCCATCGCTCCAACGAGCGTCAACGGAAAAATACTCTTATTGATTCGAATAATGTAGTACCCAATTAGATCTCATTTGGAACAATTTTTGGCTTTGCCGTCTCTTGCGTCACGATGTCTCCCGACACGTGCAATCAATTTGAAGATTCTATCACATACAATCTATCTGTATCGTCAACATATTCTTTTTTCTCCATAAATAATCCATAAATAATGTACTAATGCATAACATAATTTAAGAGTAAGAGATAAATCGTACCAAAGCCGTCTCGCGCAATTGATGCGTGCGAAAATTATTTTCAAATAATTTGTTTATTTTATAAAAAAAAAACTATTGCATGTATATATATGAGATATAGTTATATATATAATTTCGTTCACTCCGGTGTTTCCGGGAATTGGCGAAACGTCGCGCACGTAACAGCGTTGAAAAAGCTATCGCGAACAGATAAATTTTATTTGTCGCGCATCAGAGAAATTAAATGAATTATATATTCCGAAGTTGTATCGGCGAGGCAAGAGTCGAGCAACGAATCGAAAGATAATCGTACGAGTGTGTACAAGCGTTGGAAGTAAGACGCGCGCAGTAGATTCAAAGTCGGGCGCCTGTGTGTGAGAAATCGGTGTGGCCGAGCGCGGCGTACACGAGCGACGCGTTCGTCAGAATACAGCGGGAACCGCTATAAAACAAGAAGCCCATCGGTTCGTGTAATCACATCCTACCGAGCGTTTACCCGGTGCGCGTCTCGCAATTCGAGGTCTCGTTCCTCCTTCAAGATTCGTATTTTTTTTATTTTCAAAGTTACAAAAAAAAGATAAAAATTGAAGTAGAGGAAAGAATAAAAAATATAGCAAGATAATCGAACTGAGATAGACGAGTGAGAAAATTCAAGTGCATCGAAAATTAAAAAAAAAAAATCATAAAAATAAAAATCGTGTCGCGGAGTTCGAAAGGAGTAATTTTTTTTCTGAATCAGGTAAGAATATTGGACGAGGTGAATAATTAATTTTCGCGGTGAAACGGGAGTGTTGAAAAATGTTCGCTAGGTCGCGATCTCGAGTAGATTTTAGATGCGTAATTCGACAAGCAAGCTAGTTGTGTTATTATCTCACTCGACGCTACGATCGCCGGGACTCCGTCATCGTAATTAACATAGGCGTTTGTGTGGCAAGGTGAAGGCCGCCGGAGATGCAAACACTTCCGGATAATCGTGACCAATAGAAAAAAAATGAAATCGTTTTCACGCGATAATTTATGTTGTCCTCTCGATCGAGCAGTGCCTCCTGCGACCTTGGGAATTCGAGGAATAAAACGGTGGGGAGGAAACTTTATCGATGACGAATATTCGTCGGGAATGAGAAATAAAGAAATCCGCGTGGAATTCGCGGAAGCGGGTCGATGTCGCGGCGCACGGTTTACCCTTAAAAGGTTTCACAGCTTCCTGCGTTAGAGTGGAGCAATACAGCTGACGCGGTCTCGCGATCGAAACGAGAAATAACAATAAAATATTGTCATTTTGCTTTTTCATTTGAGATCACATTTTTGTTTAGAAACTGAACAACAACTAAAAAGACAGCGACAATGTTGAAATCTATCTTTTTCATTTAAGATAAAATTTATATTTTTTTAAAGCAACTTTTTTTTTAGATACGAAACAACGAAAAAAAAACAGCGAAAATGTTGAAATCTATCGTGATGATCATCGCGGTGTACGGGGCGATAGTCGGCGAGATTAGCGGACGAACGACGACCGGCAGACCGTCTTACGTGGAATGCCAGAGCAACCTCGAGTGCATGCCAGGACACTGTTGCACCATAGGTGAGAGTCGAATTTTTGAAGATATTCAAACTATTCACCTGCTACGGTGTCGCCGATTTGGTATTTTTCGAACTCAACAGTCTTACGATTTTCTCGACTAATTAACTTTTGCTGAAACGAGCCGTAGCTCTAAAGTGCTATTTTCTTGGATGGCGAAGAAAAAAAATCATTTCCATCATCCAAATAGTTAGAGACCAGTTTTCTTTAATTCCGTTGATCTACCGAAGTGAATGACGAACAATACTGTCAAAAAAATTGCAAATTTAATGTACCAGACTGGAAGTTCTTATGGAAAAACTGGTACATTAAATTTAATGTACAATTGCCATGAAAAATTAATGGACTTTTAGAGTGAAATTGAAGTAAAGTATTTCTAAAGATTTTAATATACTGTAAGTTAATTTTTCATTACAGTTGTACATGAAATTCAATGTACCAGTTTTTGCAAGTAACCTTCGAGGCCAGTACATTAAATTTCACACGAATTTTTTTAACTGTGAAGTCTCTCGAATCGCAAGGAGAAAAACCTATATCGAGTCGATGTGAAATAGACTCGGTCGGTAACGAAATCTGTAATTTTTTCCAAGATCATAAACGTTAACGCGTCGGTTGAGCAGACGCTGATAATTTAATTTTTTCGAAAAAAAAAACTTAAAACTTTTGAAAAAAAATAATGGTTACTGTTTTTGTTACGGACTGAGCACGGAATCGCCTTAATGCAACGAACTAACGAAACTGTTTTCAGGTCCGAATAAATTCAGCCTCCCGCGGTGCCAGCCAATGCAAGAAGAAGGTGCCGTGTGCAGGCCGAGCGGTCACGCGACTCTAAACACGACCCTCTTTTATCCGGACGGAAATCAGGTCCAGCTGACCGACGTACATTTCATCTTCTGTCCGTGCATTTACGGTCTGAGTTGCGACTACGAGGAGGGCGTGTGTCGTGACGCGAGTCAGAAACGCGGCTTCAATCATTTGCTGGGCGACGCGAGCAGGCAGGACGACTAGATTTTTATGAAAGAAAATACTGAAACACCGAGCTGTATAATTATAAACAAAAATCGTCGTTTGATTTAGAGTCAGCGAAAAAAAAGAAAATTATGACATCGATCAATATCGCGTTGTCTTCGATATTGTTACGTCGAAAATAATCGCATCGATCGACAAGGGAGAGATATATATAGCGTTATGGAAATAATTTATTGGCGGATATCTTTTAGTTTCGTGCTATTATCGTCGTTTCACTGACGTAGGGTATCGAAAAATCTCTCTATAACCGCTTTCCGATAATTATGTGAAAAAACGCTTCTCTCGACTCATGTAAAAATTTAATGCGCCCGAGGGATTCCGCTTGGTCAATTAACCCGAATCTCGCTACACAAACGTCGCCGGCTTCAATTAATAAGAGAACGCAGTGTCCAGTTTAAAAGGTAAATCGTTACATTCTAAACTCGAGCAAGCTAAATCAATTGAGCTCAAAAAAAAGATATTGCAAAAAAAAAGAAAATAATTTCGTTAAAATTTACATAATTTCTTTGTGGCCAAACGTAGTAACTCCTCGTTGAATTGTTCGACACGAAAGATGTAAATAGATAGCTTGAAGGATTGAGTGAAACGAAAGTACAGAAAACGGTACCGGAAGATTTTGCGAGTGCGTCATAAGCTCACGCACCAAAAGAGTTCTTTCATGGTTCTTACATTTAGAGTACGTCGAACTCTTACACTCCTGACTCAGTGAGTTTTTTTGTTTTCCCCCAAAGAAACGAATGAATTCACCGTTAGGATAATTACGCGCATGGTCGAGCAACGCTAGTCGAGAATTCGTTCAATTCGGCGGTCAAGGAGAGTACAGCGACGCGATTACGGTTACATATATATATAGTCGTACACACAGTAGTCGCATCGAGGATCGGACAAGTTTCTCGGCCCGTTATCTTGTTATGCTTGTGCGAGAGACCGGCATCGAGGGTGAGAGATGCCAAAGGAAAAAGAGATAGACGTTCAATACGATTCGACCACTGCGTATGACCCGCGAGCGGTCGCAATCGACGAAACTCGTTAATCATTTTTTAAACAATCCATTAAATCAATCATTTCAACATCCGGTATTGCGATTGGAGCAACGCACGCAATTCATAAAAAGTCTTTAACATAGTGTGTAAATAACAATGATAATAATAGTTATAATAATGATTATTATAATAGTAATAATAATAAATCCGGGGCTTCTTATTTAGCAATTCCGAAAAAAGCTTTCTTTTTGTTCACTCTATCGCGTTAATGCATAACAGCTCTCTTGTCGCCGGTTACAACATAGACACGATAATCTCATATCCGGGAGTGTTTCAATAACTCGATACCAAGAATTCCTCTCGAAATGCCGAGATCGCACGAGGCAGAAGGCACGTTTCGATATTTCTCCGAAATTCTTTAATTGTTTTTTTTTATTTCTCGAAATGTTATTTCATAACGGGGAGGATAAAGGGAAGCCGTACGTGCAGCGACGTCGAGAATCTCGAGAAATTTATTTCGTCAGTCTGCCGCATGAATGAGTTAAAGTCGGTAACTACGAAACTCGCTCACCGATTGGGATTTCGAGTAAAAATCCGTCAAGTTACGAGGCTTTTTTTTCGCGAGGAAGTTGGCATTTCTTTTACGAGTTACTTTCTGAGCGACTTGCTGTTAAGAGACTTGTCAACTTACCCGTAACTATGCTCCGGTTAGTTATAGATAAATATAAGACTCGATGTCTTGGAAATAATGTATTCTTACCTTGCCGAAGAATAAATATTTATTTATTGTAGACCCGTTGTCGTGTCCATCTCCTGTCCTGAAATAAGTCGGGAAAAAATATATATATAGAAAGTTTGTTTTCAAGCATGTAAAAAGTACGTTTTTTACTATTGTGTGTTTACCATTTTCCGTGAACGTCCGATGCCCGAGAGTTAATCCATGAGAACACTATAAACACACACACACGCACACACACACACACTATTACGAATTTATTATATACAATTTACCGTTTAACTGCAATTTATATAATTTTTAAATCACTAAATCAATTACCACAATAACAACGCGAATGGATCGACACGAAAAAAATCTCACAGTTTCGAGTGCAAAAGTTTTATCGATCGTCTCGCCTCCACGCTGTTTCGGAGGCGCACATTCTCGGAAGTACAGACACGAACAAAAAAAAATTGTTACATTCGCTTGTTTTTAACGGCAGTTTTTTATTTTTAATTTCATTAATCTTTTTTTTTTACGATTTTATCATTTTCGCGGTTTCCGAAACAATGACCAGCCGTGCATTGCTGGTGAGCAACACGAATGTATTCGAATTGACAAAAAAATTACGCAAAGTTTACAGCCCAAAAGTTTCATCGTCTAACAACGAACCGAGCGAAGATTCTCGGAAGTACAGACACGGGCAAAAAAAAGCAGTGCGAACGAAGTTTCGAAAATAGGTAAAAAAAAAGTAAATAACCGAGGGTAAAAACCTCGACAACAAAGGAGGATTCGACGGTTGAAATTACGATGACAAAATGGCGACCATGGTACGATACATTGAAAGCTCGTTGAACGAAGAAAGACCCTCGCGATTTCTTTCTTTACTATTCGACCGCTGAGCCGTCCTTGACCTTTGCGTTGTAGCAACGTGTGCCGAGTTTGGGCTTGTCTGTAATTCCGAGAATCTTCGCTCCAGTCGTCGTTAGGCGATCAAGCTTTTGTAACCACTATTGTAAGCGAATGTAACGATTTTTTATGGTTACATTCGCTTGTTATTAACGGAAGTTTTTAAATATATTTATTTGTTTTATTAAAAAAATGTATTTTATCGTTTACGCGATTTCCGTACAAATAAATAGGCCACCCTGTTATTGTTCGTGTGTAACGCGGATGTATTCGAAATGACGAAAAAAATTTCGCGATGTTTCGAGGCCAAAAGCTTGTTCGCCTAACGACTGCCCGAGCGAAGATTCTCGGAAGTACAGACAAGCCCAAACCCGACACACGTTGCTACAACGCAAAGGTCAAGGGAGCTTTCAATGTTCCGCAAAAGGAATTTCGGCAGTTGGATCGTACCATGGTCGCCATTTTGTCATCGTAATTTCAACCGTCGAATCCTCCTTTGTTGTTGATGTTTTTTTACCCCCGATTACTTACTTTTTTTAACGTATTTTCGGAACTTTGTTCGTACGACTGCTCGTGTGTTCGTTTCATTATGAAAAATAAATTATTCGTCGAGAGATAATCGTCCGAATCTAATTTGTGTCCAACATCCGAATAGCGTCTCCGGACCTCGGTGGACAATAACGAGCTGCAACGACAAAGAACAATCGTCGACGGGCACCTCGTTATAAATGTATCGATAGTGACTCAATTTAACGGTTGCTGCGTATATAACTGACGATTTCCTGCGGGGGAGGATGAATAAAAACGTTCTATCTAGAAAAAAAGCCGACAGCGAAACTTCCCCGCATGGAAAACGCTAATATTAATCGAAGAAAGGTGAGAGACGACCGGTCCAAACAACGCCATGGTTTCAACTGCTCCTTCGTAACCGTTTTCGAATTCAAACTGCTCTCGCGCATGCGCGCACTGTTCGTCGGTCACGTCGCGCGTCGCCGGCGCGCCATCTGTCGCGAGACCCGCGAACCGAATGATTTTTAAAACTGGAAACGACCGACGAACGGTACGGAAGAGACTCGAGCGTGTCGCGAGCGTCGAGTTTCCCGTGTGCGTAAAGCACGCACGACCAGCGACAAAGCCCCACCCCGGGTGTATCTCACTCGTGAGAAGCGAGTAGGGCGGGCGGCGGCCATATTATCAGTGAGGTGTCAGTATTTGCTCAACGCGACGGGATTTTTGGGTGTGGATTGCACGGTTTCCTGTCGTCGTCGTCGTCGTCGCGGCTTACGCGTAGTGCAAGTGCCAGCCGGTCAACTGTGAATGTGTCGCACACGTGCCGGAGGAACGTCGTTACATTAACGTTAGACAAGAGGGTGAGCTTCTTTTCATTTCTTCCTTTTAATTATTCTTACGAGGTATTAGAAGAAAAAAAATCGAACGAACTTTCAAACTACGTATATGAAACTCTGAGTGCGAGAGATTGTCACTCGTGAGGTCGCGGCGGAGTTTCTAACACGAGATATACAATACTGTTCTTATACGAGCCCGAAGACTCTCTCGATTCGTGCAAAAAGTCTTTCTCGAATAACCTACGAGACGAATTATTTCGCCGATAAATCGCGACAAGAGCGATTCTCATGCTCGATTATTGGCGATACATCGCGATTTCGTTGGTAAGAAATAATTGCGATATAGGTTACGGTGCCTCCCTTATAAGGTACGAGGTTCGCGTACACACCTTACCGCGCGCGCTTCGTTGCTCGATCGTACGATGCCCCTCGGGGCAATTTTCAACATCCACATCGACGATCCCTCTGTCTCTCTCGCTCTCCCTCTCTCTCGCCGGGACTTTTCGCTACGACTAGCGGACTTAACCGTTAGGTAAATCGACAGGGGAACCAGAATTCGTTAATGAATTCCCGTGGGTTTTATCGGTTATGAAGCGGCGAGCGCGCGAGACAACGAGGGACCGATAGCGAGAGAGAAAGAGAAAGAGGCTACCTTGAAACATTTACTCTGTAGTAGGCATAAATTAGTGCTTGCTGGCACGCCAATGCCGCAGGTATTAGCTATCATTCGCTTCTTCGAGTTTACACACGGGGCATATACACATATATACATATACGCACACCGTATATTAGTGGGACATACTGTAGTCGGCGCCGGTGCACGGACAACGCGATACAAAATGCGTGCCGCACAGGAAACTATAACCTATTTCGAACGGCTGGAACTCTCGCGATTTCTCTGATCGAGACTCGATTCCATCGAGAACTGGGAAATCGCGGACTCGAAACTCCCACAGCTTGCACACTTGACTTATCTTTTCATTAGTGTTTAAAATTAATATATATATTTTATATTTGTACAAAAGTATTTCCAGATTTGAAATATCGATGTCTTGAAAACAAAGAAAACGTTCGGAAATGTTGACGAATTTTTTTAGAGAGTTCTCGACTCTTTGTCAGTGACGAAAAATTCCGTTCGAGTTATCGAAGCGGTTAAAAAAAATAAAAATTGTGTAACACGAGGCAGATACTTTTTCCGAGTCATCGATGAAAATATTTCTCGACGAAAGTCCGTCGCTGTGACCACGTTGCGACGACGGTAAATTCGAAGGAACGAATCGTCTCTCGATGTAGCCGAGACTCGTTTTCCAGCTGACTAAGCGTCCATTGTACGGCGCGCTGTCGCGGACTGGCAACGTGCGTACGATTCGAAGGAAACTCGAGCGCAATGAAACAGCCTGTTGCGGAATTGTTACACGCTGCGGTGCGGCGCCGGGTCGCTCAACGAAGAATTAAGTTTCGCATCGTCGTCGCACCACGGCGGGCCATATATATAGGCAGGATTTTAACAAAAAATTCGTGCGATCTATCGTCTCGTAATTGGAGCTTCGACAAAGGCGGTGCGGGAATGTCCGGGCCGCTCAGCGTACGCCGACGATTATTGGCTTACCGTTCGTAAAGTTCAAAACTTTTATCGGCGCTTCTCAGCTTTCGGATCTACAAAAATTTACAGACTCAAAAGAAATATCGAACTCGCAATTTTTTTATTGCATTTTTTTTACATCTTTATTATGGCGTAGAGAAAATTTCATACATGTATTTTCGTTCCGTAGGATTGAAAGCTGCGTAAATTCGCCGTTACCGCGATACGACTGGAAGTCGCGGTAATCGGGTTTATTTGTCTCGTTAAAATTGTCCCATTAACGCAGTCACCTCATGTGGGTCACCGTTTGTCTGTACGTACGTTGTGTTTCAATGGCAATCATCGCGCTTTATAATATGCACCGCTCGACGACCCGGGTTATATATCGTGCACAGTAACACACAACTCTCGCATAACCGGAAGAATTTGCCGGTCATGAGCTCGCGAGCGCATTATAGTAATATACTCTAGCAGTCTCGGGCGTGACCTTGAAAGGGAGCCCGAGCTATATTATACAGTTGTCGGGGAGTTCCGAGTGTTATTTTATCCGGGACACAAACGCGATCGTTCATTAACCTTCGATCGAACGGGTGAGGTATATGACGAAATAAAAAAATCGAGGATTTTTTTATCCGAGAAGTTTTTGTTTTATAAACTAAAATAAATACCTTTCGGCGTAACTTTTTGGCACCGAGCCGACAAATTGTTGGAAACTCGAGGTACGTGGCTACACTCCTTGCGATCTAATTTACTCGTCATTGTAAGCCTGCAATTGACATAATGTTTTAACGAGGCACAGTCTGAGTCAATTTTCATTCGATATTGGTCGATCGGATTGGTCATCGTTTTTATCAATCGCTCGACAACCTTGCCTGTAAAAATTTGAAAAGAAAAAATTACTTTTGAAAAATCCCGTTAAGAAATTTTTATACCCGAATAAACATCTTTTTGGGCGAAATTCTCTATGAATTACTATTTGTCAAATTAAAAAAAAAATTTTTGTTCGAAATTCAAGAAAATATTTTTAAAAATCGGAATATTATTAGTTATAAAAAAAAATACTAAATGACTATGTTTAGTAAAACGAAAATACAAAAAAATAAAATAAAAAACCAATAAAATCTAAATAGTACGTATCTTCAAGCCTTCATCCCTTTTTTAAAAATGCGCACACGTGCGCTGACGATAAATACCGGGACACGGGGAGGTTCAACGAACGGGCGGGCTCGAGTGATTCCAGATAATGCTAGACGACAGTACAGTACAGCGTCGGGGCACTCCTCTGAGTGCCAGCGGATGTCGGTCACGCGGATTTGCATTTTAACCTGTCCTCTGTTCCCTGCTGCTGTTGCCGATGTTGCACCGCGTGAACCATGGACAGAGAGACGGCTGGCTACTGCTGCGCGTAGGATTTCCATTGATGAAACACCCAACCGACAATCCTTTCTCTCCCTGTATACGCTATACGTTTAACGAGACGCACATGTCCAATCTTTTCATAAGCGAATAACCGGCGAGAAAGAAGAAAAATAAATATATATATATCGAGTATATCGTAGACTGGCAATGGAATAAGTCACTGGAGTTACGGTGCACGAGGATCGTGCCGTCGTCATCGCGTCCAGCGCTGAGACTTTGACTGGTCGTGTTACAGGATTATTCGTTCGCTTCAATACAAAAAAAAAACCAGCAGTGCTAAAGCTACAACTGTTTTTATCGGCTTTTTTTCAATGACCCTTTACACAGACAGGACTGTGACGCACGTAATGAGGTAAAGAAATTGGAAGACTGGAGGATAAGGGAACACTAATTTTATGTATTTAGTGCACAAGCTCATTCATGGTCGTTTTTGAAATTGCGACATAGAGAAACAAAAAAAATTTAGGAATACATTTTGTTTTTTTTTTTAATTAAAATACATTTGATAAATAACCGAATAAAGAATTATCGGTAATAAATGATAATTTCGTAATAATAACTAACTGATTAACTACAATTAATCAATAATTAATCGTTTGTATAAATTGATTTTCTTTACTTTTTATTCTTTAAGAAAAATTTTCTTACCGTTACGTTGAATATAACAGACAAAAAAAAGTTTGGTTTCGAATGTGAGTTGTGAGCAGAGAGCTCCGGAGTGCGTCCATACCATGCTTTACCGGTCGTCGATTGAGACAGAATATTACCGACTAGAGTATTTATGCTGAGCCGGGTTCAAACTCGACTAATAGCGAGACGAGAATCAACTATCTAAAAGCGTCCTTTCGATCTGTTACAGGCCGTCAGTTTCACTGCATACAAGGAACGGACGCAGCCGCCAAGATGCCGAAGTCGGTAAGTTGTTCGAGGGCAGAAGTGAGACGAAAAATCAAAAACGCAAATTCTCATTTGCGCCAGTGAGAAAATACAATTTCGAGAATCGAAGATTTTAAGGTGATGTGCTGTAATTTTCCGCCCACCATTTTCCTCGGCTCAGTCGATATCAAAAATGGCCATCAACTTTTCTCACGGGTTCTCGCATGTACCTTTAAAAGAAAAGACTCATCAAAGACGGATGTCATCTCGGCTTTCGATGAGACTTTTCTTTCGACCGTACATGCCAGAATCCGTGTAAAAAGTTGATTACAGTTTTTATTACCGACCGCGGTATTGCACATGCTTTTAACGCTTATCGCTACGAGCTCGAAAGTTCCCTCCGACCGGTAACGCGAACGCTGTCGAATCTGCTTCAGACTTCCTGCTTTTTCCAATAACCCGATCGAGCAAATTATTTTCCTCGATCGTCTGGTCCAGGCCGAGATTTAAAATGAAATGTCATTTTTACCGCATACTTTCTTCCCCCGAGAACCAAGCACCTGCTTCGGTGCGATAAAACTTACGTATGCTATATAAAACCACCTTCCGCTCATACGTTTCGCAACGATATGATTCCGGCGATGATGTAATTCTTTTACCTCTCATCTCTCGCGCGGACTGCACCGTACACGGATCTTGGTATTATTTCTCAGTTATTATTTCGTAACGATAATATAAGATGATTCCAAGTTGTTCCGTGTTTCTACTAGCTGGACATCACAGAAAATTTGTTTGATTTTCGTTAAAAAAAAAAAAGAAAAAAAAACAAACAGAAACGAGTTGACTCAGAGTGCATTCTCTGTGATGGAAAATTTGACAAAACATCTGCGATTACAGTAGACAAAAAGTGGTTTGTTGCTCGATCTGTCAAGTCGAAAGTTTCACCTAATAAAAAGATGAAAATTAAATAAAGAATCGGGGCTTTGCTGAGTATTTCCGAGGCGTAGAAACGGTAATCGGGCAGGACCAGCGAAATACGTTATCGAGGAAGTTAGATTCGCCGTTTCCTTTCGTACGCCCATCACAGAGAAACGATCCATCACAAACAATTTTGCGAATTCCAATTTTTACTCTCGCGCAACATTTTGAGCGATTGCGATAATTGTTATTGTCATTTTTAAAACTGTTTATTTATCACCAACGGAAGTTATTGTCAAGATTTTTTGTTTTTCATTATCGAGAAAAACAGCCTGGAACCTTCGTGAGCAAGAAAAGTTTGTTGAATGTAAATTTTTTTACTGTGCGCAAATTCCTTATCAACGTAAAAAAAAAAATAAAATATCGGTATCTCCACCGAGTATTTCCGAGACATCGAAGCGCTAATCGGTCAGGACTGGCGAAAAATATTACAGAGGAAGTTGGTTTGGCCGTTTCCTTCCGTACACCCGGTATCTGCGGCCGGTTGGCCCGGATTGGCTGCACCGTCGCGGACCGGCTTGCTCACGTGATCGCGTCTCGTCTCCGTCTAGCTATCGCCTCGCGCTTCCTCTCGCACCAAGGATATATAATAATGTAATACGCGAAGTATAAGCGAGACAGCTGCCACCGCGTCTTTCTCGTTCTTCGTCCCGCGTTCGGAGAGTTCGGCTTGGTCGGTTGTGTTTCGTCGTGGTCGGTATACATCGCCCGGCTGTGCCTCGGTTCGCGTACGTACGAAACGAGAGGGGTTCCGGGGGCCAACGGAAGGGGCGCTCTCCGCTCCGAGGAGACGCCGGTTGCACTTGCCCCTTGGCCCATTGTTCGACCTGTGTTCGACCGGCGAACCCCGATCATACTCCTCTCCCGCTCTCTGTCGCGCCATAATACCTGTACATCGGAAAATTTACGTTACGCGTGTCGGAAACTCGCGTACACGCGTTCGAGCGATCCTCCGCCTCCGCTCGCCCTCCGCAAACGAAAAACTTAATTCTCGAGCATCGAGGCACGAGCCACGGTAGTACAGCAGTGAAGGATCTCGAGGACGGACGCACAGCCGAGAGACGCGGAGCGGCAGTTTTTTTTTTATTAACTCGCAGCTACGAAACGAGGACGGTGCGCCGAGTCCCAAGTTCCGAATACGATTCGAACCCTTGGTTATTGTGATATTCAGTGAAATATTTATCGTTTGCGTTTAATTGTTTGACGGTCGAGAAAGAAATTGCAAAAAAAATATCCGTGAATTCGCGAAGGAGCCATGGTTGCCGGCACGAAGATGGTAAGGAGTGGCACTGCAATCAGTTCGCGCTCGATATATGCAAACTGCTTTTTTCGGCTTCGCTCGTAACACTTGTATTTTTTTTATTGACGAAGATGTGGGTCGATTTTTTTGTTTGATGTAACTAGTAGGTTTTATTTGAAAAGTGTGATTTTTTTTGTACGTAAAAGATGCTCGATCGAATTTTTGTAACGAGAGCCCGGGCCATTTTTACCTGCTCTTTACCTGCTATGGGAACGTTCCACGAGGCCTTCGTCCTTCCCTCCGCTCTTCTCGCTTGTACGGGCTCTCCTCATCGGGGTCTCTCGACCAGATTCGCACGCTATATACGGGGTGTCGAGTTTTATATATTCACGACGATTATTCGCTCGAACGATGCTTAGAAAGTGTGGTCCAATCGTCCGCAATAATCTCACAGTTGTTTATTTAAATGCTTTGCTCGCTTTTTATTTGAACCACCATTGGAACACTTTCGCCGCGGACGCCGGCGCTTTGACCGGCCGATCGAAGGTTCTCGAATTAACGACTCGTGTTCGACTTCACGAAAAATTTGAAAAATCACATTTTCGAATTTCCAAAATCGTTCGAATTTCGATTGAGCCAGAGTGAAGAAAATTCGTAGACGATTAACTTTTTTTTTTTAACGGCCCTGCGCACGAAATGTGGCGCGTTCTTTGCTACAGATGGGCGAAGCCGAGAGTTTGCCTCGACTGCCTAACCGGGCTTCGTATTCGACTGAAAAAATTATCGCGTCTCAGAAAATTTATCGATAAGAAATGTCTCCGTTTTTTTTCATTGATTCGTCGATTAAAGTGTTTGTATTTTTTTTTCTTTTCACGCTTCATTCCACCATCGAATGGTTATCAAAAAAAGATGAACGTGAGGGTGACGACGATGGACGCGGAGCTGGAGTTCGCGATCCAGCACGCGACAACCGGCAAGCAGCTCTTCGATCAGGTCGTGAAGACCATAGGTCTGAGGGAAGTCTGGTTCTTCGGGCTTCAGTACACGGACCTGAAGGGCGATCTCACCTGGATCAAGCTCTACAAGAAGGTAGGTCGCCTCAGAGTTTTTTTTATTTTATCTTTTACCACCATTTTCTTAACGGATATCATCGCATTAACTACCGATCGAGAGACACGACGATAATCCTCGTATGCAATTTTATGCTAACCCTAGAACTCATGTATGGGGTGGAAAAGCACCTCGGACAATATTTTTTTTTAAATACGGTTTTTGCCAATTTTCGTTACGCTTTTGGCTTTGGGTAAATTTGATTTTATTGCAGTTT
Organism: Ichneumoninae sp. A BG-2022a; assembly: GCA_030522665.1. Lineage (NCBI taxonomy): Eukaryota > Metazoa > Arthropoda > Insecta > Hymenoptera > Ichneumonidae > Ichneumoninae sp. A BG-2022a. The sequence goes on along the minus strand of JAPYZC010003012.1, from coordinate 9,673 downwards.
AGGCGGTGAAAGTCTCTTTCACCGCCTAAACTGCAATAAAATCAAATTTCCACATTCTCTTCCTTATTAGAAAACGAAGAGATTCATGTGCGGAAAACCTGATCTATTGCTCGTAGGAACCTTGTGGGTAAATGAAAAATGACCCTGAAGATATCTGCATGAGACGAAATTTCAGCACGTTATAACGGCTGTGTTTTGCATCGCGCAAACTTCCCTCGGGGAGTTCACTCAGAGAATAAAATTCTACCAGTGAACCATTTTTTTTCTTCCCAACGCATTGACAAATATTTGCCAAAAATGAAATTTGATGTAATGCAGATATTTTCAGGGTCATGAAGAAACGCGTGGGCCGGGTATCTGCCCCGTCGTGAGTCAGCAGGTTAAAAAAATGATACATGAGGCGCAGGTTTAAAAAATCTGCGTGGCTAAGTTTGTACGAGTTATGAAAAAAATATATAATAATTCCTCCACGTATCGCGTGAAGAAAATCGTATTCTTTTCTGCTGTGTTTGAGCACGGACAAACTTTACTCCGGCTTTAGTCACGCGATATTATTTCAATAAAAAAGATCGACGCGTCTCTCGTTCCACCGACTCTCCATGTGTCGTTGAGCGTACGCTGTACAGCTACACAGCTACCTACAGCTGTAAAAAAAAGTAAAAATATACATACATATTGACATTGGTAGAGTCCACATAGTAGCTGGGAGGATTTTTACCGGTATTAATAAAAAAAAAATTCTCTAGTATCGTATCGTAAAAGTAAACCGAAGTTATTTCGAACGATATTGAAATGAGATTTATGTTTACTTCATGGTAATATATTATTCTAAGATATAACATTGTTCCATCGAAGTATTGGAATGTAAAAAGCTTCTTCTTGCCCCCGCTAGGTGGTCTCCATAAAATTAATCCTCGCGAACCCTCGTAAAGCCCTAGAAAGCTCCCCTAGTGAAATACACTACCGCACACTATAACGTCTCGAGAGAGTCTCCGGTTACTTCGCTATAGGACAATAGCCGCTGTACTCCACGCCCCCGAAGATCCAAGCCCGATTCGTTAATGGCCGCGTTTCTTTTGTGCACATGCAGGAATAAGTAAGGGACAAAACGACGGATCGTTTATATTTTGCTCGTTGATCGCTGGAACAATTATAATCCAGGTGCAAACGACGAAATATCTTTCAAACAAGACAATACCAAAATATGAGATTTGCGAGCCAGGGCAAAGCGGGGCAAAACGGAATATCTTTTTTACCAATTTTATCACCTCGTAAATGTCCGTTTTGTGCAACTGCAAGAACAAATAAGGGGCAAAAACGACGAATCATCTATGTTTTTCTCGTTTATCGCTGGATAATTATAATCCACGTGCAAACGATGAGATTTGTTTGAACAAGACTATACGAAAATGTGAGATTTACGAGCAGGGCATAACCGGCCTATTTTTCATTTTTATTTATTTTTACCTATTTCGTCACCGGGTATAAACGGCCGTTTTGCCGTTCCCTCTATCGGCCGCGAAACGAATTTCGTGACATTGCCTTGATGATAATAATTCGTCGAAAATGTCAGAATCTTCACTGTCGGCGTGAGGACGTGATTGAGTGGCCATTGTCCGAATGACACGCTCGGAATCCCTGAACTGTGAGAAAGGCCTTTTATTCAAGACGACGAGATAGCGACTTGACCCTATTATACACATCGCCGTTCACAGTCATCCGAGCAATGTAGCCGGATAGTCGCAGTTCGCTTGCGGCTAACCGCCACCGGCTGCCGTTCGCCAGCTTAGCTATAAAGTATTAACTATCAAGCCCGGCACTGTATCGCGCGGTCACGAGTTTCTGTCCGCGCGTTAGACACGGCGTGCGTCATGGACGCTCGTTTGGAAAAGATTTGCAGTATTACGAGTATAGCGAACTTGCACCGGTTGGGCCGCCTGCGGAGCAACGACGCTGCTTACCATACGCTCGGGCCACTTGTGTCACGCCGATTAAGAGAAAGAACATGAAACGGGCGCGCGCGCGCGCCCTCGCTCGCTCTCTTGCGGATGACAAATAGTGATGTCATCGTCGCGATTCTCTCGGTTTGCTCGGGCGGGCACTCTCGTGAGACATCTCTTCGTGTTTTTCACACCGCTAGCTCGAACGTCGGCGAGACGCGTCTCACGGGTCCCTCGGGTCGGGGCTCGAGCTAACGCCTATGGACTACACGAATCCATTTCCGATCCTACGAAGTCGTCTATTAATAACGATTCGGCATCTGACGTGGTCTGGCGGTCCTTGAAATCCTTGAAGTCCATTAAAAGTTGTTCCATTTTGCTCGTTCTTGAAGAGTCGAGGAAATGTCCTTCAATTATTTTGGAGATCCTTGACATTTTTATTTTCTGCCTATGGATAACGCGAATTCATTTGCGATCCTCCCAAGTCATGTATTTGCAGGTCCTTGAAATCCTTGAGGTCGATTAAAAGTTATTCAATTTTGCTCGTTCTTGAAGCGTCATGAAAACGTCTGAATAATTTTGTCGCTCCTTGACATTTTTATTTTCTTCCTATGGACAACGCGAATTCTTTTAAGACCTTCAAAGAAATTTACTGAAATTGAGTTACACAAAAACCTAATGGATAACGTCCAATTATTTTCGATAATAAAAAACATACTGATAAACAAGACCAGTTCGGGCGTTGCAAGTAATGATTAACATTGAAAAAAAAAAACAAAAAAAAAATGAAACGATCTAGAAAGATAAATCTCTCGATCGCTGTTTTTTTAATCGATAAACTTGTTCATAAAAAAAATCGATCTTCCACTCAACGTTTTAGTATCATATCAGCGTCCATAGGATGAGAAAATAATTGTAAAAGCTCGATATAAAAAAGGTCTCCGTACGTACCTTCACAGAATGTGTCTTTTACAATCCGTATTCTCGATATATATCGAAGAAGAAATTGTTATTCGTGGCATCACCGTTTTTCGGGTTAAATATAGCCCCGGCGACATGGCCTCGTTGGTTTATTTTCCTTTTCTCGATCCTGACACCGTCAATTTCCAAATATATCGATGCACGTATAGAGCGATGACGATCGTGAAGGATATACGGAGAGTGACACAGGGTAGGACGGTATCTATCGTTCTCTCGGGTCCTCGTCGAGTTATTCGGCCGAACAGCCGTTTAAAATGCAGCTACATAGTAGAGTCGAGGTACAGTTATACTCGTAGGTGTATAATGCCATCGGTTGCGGCTTTCACCGACGACTCGTCGTAGGAATCGAGTCGCGCCTTCCTCACCTTGACACAGTCGCGTGCCTGTTTTATCCTTCGCATACATACATGTATACATACATATAAATATATATATATTTTGTGTATATATATATATATGTATTTTTGTGTGTATATATATATATATATATATATATTTTTTTTTTGCGTGTATGGGCAAGCCGGGCAAAATAGGACGGTGGGGCAAAACGCAATCATCCAACAATTTTTGGATGCCCCATTTTGTTTCATCGATGTATCCGAAGTTTCCGCTCCGTTTTGCGTCACGGTCCCATTTTGTCCTGCTCTTTCCGATATATTTTGTTTATAATAAATAAATACATAAATATATTTATTTATTTATATATGTGGCCAAGCCGAATGGCGAATTGATGGGAAACGCCATCGATAGATTTGATATAGTGGGAGAGACCAGGCGCCAGACTGATTCAAGGCGAAAGCAAAAAGTTTGCACAACATAAATATATATATAACGATGCGGGTGTGCGAGTATTCACGGTTTTTCCCCAGTCTGTTTCCCGGAGCTACGTGAGTTTCAGGACCAACGATTTGCAATGCTCTCGCTAGGCGCATCGTCGTCGCCGTGCACAGAAACAAAATGATTGCCGTCATAACTGGAAACTTCGCTCGCGGTCACGAACGCGTACGAAGAAACGGTTTGGCTAATGACGGAGGAAAAAAACAACTCCAGAAGGAAAACCCGCCAAGTTTTAAGGGGGAAAAAACGGAACAGGTGGACGGCAGGTGGGCGGATTTTTGGAAATTTTAACGAAGCGGACGAGCCGAACAAATTGGGCACCGGAAGTCGCTTGATCCGGCGCGGTTTTATCGGACGTGTAAAATTTTAACGCGACAAACCGCTTTTTTATTTCAATTTAGCCGTTGGCTTTTTCCGAATTATTTGTGGCAAAAATTTTGCTTCACACATGGTCGGTTTTACGAGAGAAGAAAAAAGAAAAAGTCGTGGGTGCAAAAGAAAGAAAAACAAGAAACGGGCTCGTCCGTCAATCACCGGTGTCGACGCTGCCAGCGAAGAGACGAGACGTCGACGAAGATTTTACTCGGAGAGTTTACGTACACGAGGATACGTAATGCATCCGCAGTTTGTTAGTCGTCTGTGTGACTGGGTAATGAGCGTGCGAGCGTCGACGTATTGGAAATTATTATGTACTTCGGTATGCGTTCGCGTTGTTCTGCCTCGAACAGGGATAAGACCGTCGGTCCCGATTACAGACTTCCGTCCAGTTTGCCGATAACTTAATTCACCTCGGTTTTCGCATAAGGAACTTAAGCGATTTCTTAAGTTCCTTATGTGTCGGATCGTTACAGACACATCGAACTTTATTTTCAATATAAATTTATCATGGTGTCAAAAGTCGAGGTAATTTCTCAAATTTTTTCGACCGGAAGTCGCGCCGAATAAAGTCGAAGATTTCTCGTACGAACTATTATTATTATTATTGGCAATTATTGGTAGTATTATTATTATTATTGGCACAAGGAAGAAAAAAACAGAATGTTTCTCATGATTTTAAAAGTCACTTTTACCGCTCGCACTTAAGTAACTTCATGCGTTTCTTGAGCGTCGGATCGTTGCAAATATATGAGGCTTTATTATTTTCCACAAAAATGTGTGCGGGCGTAGAGAGATCAGGATAGTTGCTCATATTTTTCTACCGGAAATCGCGGATCGGGCAATGCGGAAGATTTCTCATACGAATTATCGTGAAAAAAAAAATTGAAACATTTCGTGATTTCAAAGGTGTCTTTTACCACTCGCAGTCTACAATGGCGAGCGCACAGTTACGACGAGGATGCGGCGCGAGGTGCATAGACGTATTGGAAATTTGTATGCACTTGCGTAGTTCCACCTCGATCAGGGATAGACCGTCGAACCCGATTGCAGACTTCCGTCTAGTTCGCCGATAGCTTAATTCACCTCGATTTCCGCGTTACTCAAGCGATTTCCCAAGCTCCTTATGCGTCGGATCGTTGCGGATGGATCGGACTTTATTTCCCATAAAAAATTGTTCCTAGAATAAAAAACATCTGGATAATTTCTCATATTCTCCGAGCGGAAGTCGCGGATCGGAAGACACTGAAGATTTCTCATACGTATTTTTATGAAAACAAACAAACGAAAAATAATAACAAAAAATGAAAATTTCTCATAATTTTAAGAGTCGCTTTTGTCGCTCGCACTCTATAATTTCGAGCGCATAGTTACGTCGAGGATGCGGCGCGAAGTGCATAACACGTCTGTTGCCTTCCGTTTATCTGCAAACAAGCTCGTTAGCATTGATCTCCATCGGAGATGGTTAACAAACGCCTCGAACGTATGAGTACATGCGGGAGCATAAAATGTGCCGAAGAAGGCTCTCGAGGTCTCCCGGTCGAGACAGACATGGGACGTGCGGCAATAAAAAAAAAAGTTTCTAGCGCAAGGCCTTCGACCGATAAAAACCGCATCGATGTCCGTAATTACACAGCGATGATACAATGCCGCGTGTACGCAGCGTGCGGAGATCACCGAAGCACCACAGCGGTAACGGCAGCGGCTCGGTACAGAATAATTTGCGTCTGGCCTGCGCTCAATAAAAGCTTCCCCGCGTCGATACAAAATGCAAGACTGCGATCAGACTCTCCGTGACGCGAGAAAAACAAAGAACAACCTGTGGCGCGATACTATCGCCGGGCTCGTTCACTTTGCGAAAACGGAGACATCGTCCGCCCTATCGATGATTTAATTTTTTTTTTTACTAATTTTCTTTGATTTTTTTTTAAATTATTTATTTTTTAATCCGCGTTGTATAGGGTCGTCTATCGGTAGCCTCGATCGTAAAGACGCACGATACAGTAAGAGTAGCGCAATTTTGTTTTTTTTTTTACATTTGATTTATACTGCATTATAGATAGATATTGATATTAGCGCTCGTAGCGAACTTCGAACCGCGCTCGCAATGACCAGCCACCAACCTCAAGTAGTACAATTTCTTTGCGCTTAGAATCATACATGGTAGATATTAAATAGAATATTATTTTTTAAGTTGAAGGAGCAACAAAAAAAAATTGATATATTGCACGCAGCCGGAGAGCTTGATAACTCGAGTGGTGAAGAAGGAGGTAAAAAAGAAAGTACGAAAGCTGAGAGGTTGCTCGGACTCGGACGACGACGACGACGAGTACGACGACGACCTGGTAAGCAGCGAAATAACATCGAAACCGTTCTTCCCATTTAAAGTATACACTAACGGGTGACCTTTGCGTCTTTCGGCCGATTCGTGGCATCGCCTCGCTCCACGTCTAATATCGAACATGATCCTTCTATCAGTGTTCATAAAACTTAACAAAACATATTTTCTTCTGTCGATATGAGCACAATTTTCGATAAAAGAAAAGCGAATGCCAAAAAACTTGCAATTTCGTCGGAAGATTATTTTCTCACCGGGCGTTAAAGGATTAACATAGTTTTAGTGTTTTTTGGGTTTTACCTTTCATATATATGTACATATACTTTACCGTTCATGGCCAAAACGGACCCGTGAAAATCGGAATCTCTGTTGGAGATGAGATTTTTTTTATAATGATTCGCACACTAAGAAAAAAAATTGATTGAGTCAACAAAATGAGCGCTTACGGGTGGCGAAATAAATGTTTGGTTGATCGAACGTAATAATTGTCGTAGTAAGTAAATAAACATTTGATTCGACGGCCTTTTAGTTCGATCAACGAGGTGTTCCTTTCGATCAACCAAACATTTATTTCGCCACCCGTAAACGCACATTATGTTGACTCAATTGATTTTTTTACTCTGTGCACATTGTCCGTTTTGCCCCGGTCTCATCTATATATAGTATTCGATGCATTGGCACAAAAACATTGGAATATCGCGATTAATATCACTTTGCGTACTTTTAATTGTTGGTTTGGTGGTATGATGATACGTTCGGGCGGCACGCTCTTCAATACTACCGATAGGGTAGTATTTAATATAGTTACTTACCAGTGAGGACTTCACGTGGAGACCGTAGACCGCTCGCGTCTGTTATGCAAATTCCCGACGTGTATTGCAGTTACCGGTTATGTATTACACTCGGGGACCCGTTCGACGCGTGCAAATAATCACGTCGATCCTTGGGCTTTATGTACACTATATACTGGGGCAGTACGGTCATATATAGGTATATTTGGCACAATGTGCATTCTCGAACTGAACCATCGCGTCCGGTTGTTCGAGTGACCCACTGTGGTCCGTTCACTACGAAATTCGTAATTTTTTAAAATCTATCTAATAAAGCTCGATGATTGGAAGTAAAGAAATCTGAACCTTTCCAGACGTCGGTAAAGCCTTCAAATTCACGTCACGTACGATTTCCTCGTAACTTGAAATTCGTACTATTTTAGTAAACTGTTTTCAAAACTATACGGTGCCGAAATTAATTATTAAAACTTCATTATTTTTTACAAAGGCTCGAAAGCCGAGAGCAAAGAAATAATCGCCCTGCAGTGCTTGGAAAATAAAGATTTTTTTCTAAACTATAAAGGTGTCGCAAATAATAAATAATAATATATAAATAAGAAAATAATAACAATAAAATATCTATTTCCTGTATTTATTATTTCACATAGTGGCCCGATAATCACAAGCCCAGAAATATTAGCTTTTCCAGTAGACGTCAAAGTTCGCGTTACAACAACCTCGAATGTGAAAACTATACAATTTCCTTTTTTTCCGCGAAACTATCGTGCCAGTTGACTCGAAGAAATAATTGATAGATCAACGTACCGCGGAGTTCCAGGTCCGCATGTTAATTCAGCGCGTTCGCGGGCCCGATCTCCTTTGGGATTATGTCACTCGCGCGCGTTCACACACACACACATACATCATCCGCACCGCGCGTATAAAAGAGCCCGTCGGTGGAAAATCGTGGAATTGAAATGTCGCCTTTGCGATCGTGAGTCACGTTGCCGATAGTCTGCGGCGGATGCTGGACGGCACGCTGCCCACACACGCTCGCTTCCGTGCTATTTTTATCTACCCGATTATTTTCCTCAAGAGATAATTGCCAGCAGTCGTTTTACAACCAAGTTAACGTTACCGCAGTTACCCGCACGACTTGCACTTCCCCCTTAGCATTTATCCGATCGATCAGTCATTCCCGATTATGCTATACCGTGAACTGTATACACAGTAAAACATGCACCAACGTTTCTTGCCTGCAAACGTCCACAATTATTCACATATTAATTTCACAAAAAAATCTTGACCACTTTACAAAAATGTCTGTTAATCTAACGAAATTTTTTGTAAAAGTAATATTCCTTATGTTTTAATATTAAAATTCATATAGTTTGCGGATAAATAAATGTTGTTAAGGCAGTACTTGCGGACATTCTGACCCCACGTGAGTTCAGTTCTCTCAATTATCTCCGAATTTGCGTGAGGTCGAACTGTCCGCTAGTACTACCTTGAATATACAAATCTTTTTTACTGTGTACCGAAGGCCGAGCCGAGCATAAACCAGGCGCCATGTATTTTATCGGGCTGGAAGCTTTTCTCCGGGAGTCGGCGTGCAGCTCGGTCAATATAACGCACGATTTATTCGTAGCGGATCTACGATAGCCCTTATCAGCCAAGTTGAATAGACCTTCGCGGTGCGCGACGCAAAATTTTTATTCGAAAATGTCGCTGCGCTCGGGCAGGTCGATTAAAACTCCGTGACCTCTTGCGTTTACTATGGTACACGGATGATGGAAAAAAAAAAAAAAAAAAAACATTCGCAACGATCCTGCGACACTATATCGTAACAGTGACCATATTTTTTTTCATTCGCGATCTTATCGCTCGATGCAGAACAATCGAGGCACAAACGATACGACGATTTTGTAACCCAACCGAGTATCCTATCTCGTGTATTATTTTTTATCTGCAGATAGATATGTCAAGGCTAAAAGTAACGATTAAGGTGATGCGAAACACGCTTCCTCCCGCGCATCCGGCACCGGGTCGGCAATAAAAACTCTAATGCTGTTTTTTCCAGGGTGCCAAAACTTTGTTCTCTAACGGAAATAGAACAGCACCGCGCCTCTATCGATCAGCATCCGACCATCATTTCAGCACCGTGGAAAAAAAAAGAATAACATTCGTTGCGTTTTTATTATTGACCGCAGTATTTCGCATGCCCTCGAACGATCTCGTGGCCTGAGGTCAATGAGGATTCACAAGACGAGCCCGTAGCCCCGTTAAGGTTGTACTAGCACAATGACTGACGCCACCTAAGTTCGAGAGAAAATAGACAAAAATTACAAACACTTCTCGATGAGAAAAAAATCTGAAAAAATTCTAGCATATAAAAGGTGCTCAAAAGATTGTTTGTGCATAATAATAATTTC
>JAPYZC010003011.1:0-13052 GCA_030522665.1 Ichneumoninae sp. A BG-2022a | reverse complement strand
TTACACCCGATAACGCCTCCCTTCGTTTATCCTCCACGACGTATTGTGCGCTGCGCTTGATCACGAGGTTCTCACCCAAGATCCCCGTTATTTTTTTCTGATATCCGGGGGGTAATAGCGGCTCGCCGCAATTTTTTTAAAATTTATTTATCGAGTTTTTTTTTTCTACATCTTTGTCGTTCTTCCTCATCGTCTCATCGCCGCTCGCGTGATTATCATGGGCTCGAGGGGGGAGGGGGGGAGGGATGCAGTTACTTGTGAGGGGGTAAATTGTTGGTGATGTGTGATGGTGTCGTGTTTTTTTGTTTGTCTTTTTTATCATTTTTTTTAAAAGTTTTTTTTCTTACTTCCTCACTTTTTTCTGCGTTCACGCTCTCGCTCGCCGCTCGACGATCTCCCGGATACCGTAAGATCCCGCGGTCGGGCCTCGTCGACGTTACAAACTACCTATACAAAAATAACGGATTCGCTTGGCACGGCATATTCGGCCGAGCGGAGATCCACTTTGCGTTCGCGTTGCGGGGGGATCGGTGAAAATGTACAGCCCCGTCGTACGGACCGCGGGTATCGTACGGTTTTTAATGAGACACACACGGTACCGCTACAGTGTTATCATTAACGAATAATAGTCGAGGGTCCGCGAAGGGGCGGACGGCGTCTCTTATTTTTTTTAATTTTTTTTTTTTCGCTGCGCGTTATCGTGTTCCTTTATTTAATTTTTATTTATACTTTTTTTTCCCTACACGTACCGAATGCGCGAGCTCTCTCATTCTCTCGAGGCTTCGGGACTTGGCCTAGCTATGCGCCCGATTAACGGAACAGAAATCGAAGTCCGCCTAAATCGCCGTCGGTCTCAACATATATATATATTATATATATATATATTGGCTCTTCGTTATTTATTATTTTTTTTTAGAGTCCCCAGCGTAATCTAACGATACATTCTCTCTGAACTCCGAAACAAAGTCCCGTGCGGTCAGCACGTCGCGTTGCGGGATAGGCTTTCTTTTTATTTCAATTGCGATGTGAAACTTTAATCGGGAAAGGTGTTTCGTTTCTTTTCCATTTAATGTTTTAAAAATTTATATTTATATTCCACTATGGTTAAACGGCGGGTCGGGGAGGAGGATCGTCGGGTCACGCGCGCTTTTAAAAACTTCGCTCTTCGTTCTGCGTTTTTGTTGTTGTTGTTGTTGTTTTTTTACTTTTTTAAATCATTGGCTTTCGAGCCCCGAGAACAGAACTATATTTCGTCGGAGTATATAGTGCATCGTTATCCCGTTTATCTCGTATCTCTTATCAACGCTACCGACAGTTCCGCCTCGCTCCCTTCGATCCTACCGCGCTCGCATCCCTTTCTCCTCGTCGTCGATTTCTTGCTCGTACCGAGGACAATGCTGCTTGCGACTGTCGATGTGAAGGTGGCTGTTGGGGTCGTGACTGTGACGGCGGCGGCTGCGGCGACTGCGGCGGCGGCGAGTTCGGCTTCGGTGATGTCGTTGGTGGCGATGGTCGTGGCGGAGACGATTGTTCCTGTCGGTGAGGGGTGCTTGCTTACCATCACACTAAGAGGCCAGACGTCAGCCAGTCCTCATCCGCTAGCTGGACCGCAACCAAGAACACACTTTACCATTTGAACACACAAACGATGGTTAAGTATTGTGTCCGAATTTTTCGACAGGGTGGGTGAGATTTTTATATTTACACACACACACATATATATATATATACACACACACGCACACATACATGTTCCTCGCGCTTGCACGATCTCTCATACCCTCGCGAAGATTCTGCCCGGTCTGCCACGCTTCATCTCGATCGCACTCTCTTTCACACTTTTTTTAAAAATTATTTTTAATTTTTTTTTTTTTTTTTTTTTTTTAAGAACGCTTTCGCAAATACTAAGTATTTAACGATTACGGGCCAGCGTCTCCGTGGCGCCGGGCTCAGCCTCGAATTCGGTTGAATTATCAATTCTCTCTTGGACGAGCCCCTCTCTTTTTGGGCCTCCGTTTCTTTGGCGAAGCGCGCTCCGCGTGCCTTTGCGCTCCCGGCGAGCGAGCAATCGCCGGGATCACGAAGATCAGCGGTTGACGCGGAGTTTCTCGCTAGGAAGCTGAGCCCCCCGTCTACGCAAGTGCAGGCTCTTTTTCTACACCCAGAAAAATAATTTATTTGACGATCACCGTTTAATTGGTTTAAGTACAAATATTTGTTTGATCTAAATAAATATTTATTTCATTTAAGTAACGCTTTACTTAATTTAAATAAATATTTATTTAAATCAAATGAATATTTTACTTAAACCAAACAAACGATGACCGTCAAATAATTTTTTTTTCTGGGTGTAGGAGGGTAAGTATACGGACATGCTTACGGGTATTAGTATTTTTTACTGACACGTGAGAAAAGTAATTACTCGCACCTGCGAGGCGCGAAACGCATGCATGAGACAGCGAGTTGTTATTAAAAGTGGAATACAAAAAAATGTGCTGCAACTTAAAGCAACTTAAAGCAACTTAAAAAAAAATAAAGAAAAATAAAAATTGATTACATTTTTGGTTACCGACCGCGGTATTTGCCATGCGGGTGCGCGTTAGAAATGATCTTGGCTTAGGGATGATGAGTTCAAGATCCCTCGGCAAAGAAGGCCGAAAGAGGATTCCTTTTTGCCGCGGTGTCTCGAGATCGACACCGCCTTTTTCACGGAATATCGGCGGAAAGTTAAGCCCCGGAACGAGTTCGCGGCATCCGCAGCGAGAGCATCCTATTTTCATGGATGCTCTCGCGGCGTTTCTCCATCTACTCCACAGCGTTCGCACACCGGTGCACACGTTTATCGAAACGCGAACGCCCCCGGAGTGCGAAAATGAAAATATAAATATATAATACTCGTCGAAACCGTAACATAACAGTAACGCTATGGGCTATGTACACAAGCGGACAGAGAAAAGCTCCCCCCTCCCCTTCCCGCCCACACGTACACACATTGCAATATGCAATTTCTATATTAAACCCCATTTCCATTCACGCGTCGCATGCACTCCGCGTTATATCCCCCCCGACTATATCCAACTACTGTTATCTTCGGAGGCATTTTCTATTCACAATATTTTTCGGGCGGGCATTCCGTGAAAAATGCAAAGTTACTACTTTACGTGATGCAAACGGCTACTTTGGATACTCTGCATTTTATGTCACTCTTTATTTTCGTTTCATTTTTTAAAAATATTTTAATGTACATTCGCCATCGAGAGGGAACCGTCGATTTGAGTCGTGTTTTATTTAGGGTAGAGCGGGACAAAATGGGGCAACGGGGCAAAACGGGGTTTTTGGGCAAAGCGTAATTTTCCAATAATTTCAGGATGCCGAATTCACCCTATCGGATACATCAGGCTTTGCTGCCCAGTTTCGCCAACTTGTCCGATCCAAAAATTATTGGAAAATTTAGTTTTGCCCAAAAACCCCGTTTTGCCCCGTTGCCCCATTTTGCCCCGCTCTCCCCTACTTCACACGGCTAGAAAAAGGTTTGATCGAAGATCCTCCACGATCGAACTTTTTTGTCACCGAGAAATACATGAAAGTGTCTTGTTGAAGAAAAATAAATGATCGATTCTCGCTAACTATCGACAGCATTAACAACGTTTATACGGGACACGTAACAAGCGGGCTCGTGCAGTGTGCGACATTTTCAGTAGAAGATAGGTGATAGGTGACATTACCTGGAATTGTTGCATGGGATAGGCCATCATTTGCGCAGGCGGTGGAGGGGGCGGTGGTGCAGCTTGGACTCCTGGGGGTGCCGTCACTGTCGTTGCGTGGTGAGGCGGCAGTTGAGGTCCACCGGGTAGTCCCTGACCCCATCCCGCGGCCGTTCCCGCCGCATGGACCCCCATACCCATTCTGTATGTATTTTTTGTTTTTGTACATGTGTGGGTTTGTTTCGATCCGATCAATTTGCGTTACCGTTAGTTGACGCTGATGCGTTATACGGTACAGACAGATCCCGACATACCCGATGCGAGAGATCTCCACTGTATTTCGAATCCACGATAAAACTGGGCAATACGGCCCAGCAAAACGTTTAATTCAAGTTTCTCCGGGAATTCAAGTTTTTATCGGATCTCACGAGGAGCGAGGATCAAAAATTAAAGTGCCTCAATTTTGTCGGTACAAGTAGTCGAACGAAGTTTCAGATTTCTTAAAAATTCATACACTGATAAAAAAATACGGTTGAATCAACTAAGATTCGGGCAGGGACGTTCGACTGAATATTTGGTTGGCACAGCTAAAAATTTAGTTAGTTCAACAATTTATGGTGTGATTCCACCAAAATATTTTTGAGTCATTAAAATATTTTGTTCGACCAACTAATATTTATTTGAACGTCCCTGTCCGAATGTTAGTTGATTCGACTGTAGTTTTTTATCAGTGTATTTACGGCAATACGAAGTGGTTCATCTTACCCCGTCGGCCCATATTCATCGCTTTAATCCTGTGTATATGTGTATATATTCTGAATATACATATACATGTATGCACATAACAGCGGTCGGGCACAACATTGTTATGCCGTATACCTCGTTGCGACGCGTAGCCAATGCCCGGGCGATCCGAACGGAGAAAACCGGATAACGAAGCACAGCGAACGGTGCGATAACACCCGTTTGGAAATGACGCTAGTTCTACCAGGGTACATGTGAAATATAATTTGGGCGCTATGATATCGACACTCGTCAGGAAAATAGGCGAACGACGGCGATGCTGGAGGCCTCGCGGACTGTTACTGCCATATCCTATTTCAAGTGTCATCCCACACGATTATTATCATAATAATTCTAACCGATACTAGAGTGACACGCGTTGAAATGATTTGCCACTGAAATTTCTCACAGTTCGCCCCCAGAGCCCCGTTCCCGTGCTCCGTTGATTTCGTAATCGTACTGGAATAATCCGATTTGCGCGAAATAAAAGGCCTCGACACTTTTTATATCGGCAACACAAATTTATGTTTGAATCGCGCAAGAAACTATATCGCATGATATTCGAAGACTCGCCGAGTCGCACAGTGGTCGATCTCTCACCGGTATGACGGTATATGCATGGTAAAAAGAACAAGTTTGCACTTTCAACAAATATTTATCGTCCCATGAATACACTGAGAAAAAAATTACATGGTAAATACAACAATACTGACTTTTTATCATAAAAAATAGTTCCCGGAACGTTTACATTTTATAGTTACGGCAGTGACAGAAAATCATGGTTACAACTATAATCGTATTTTAACCCGTTGAATACATACACTGTAAAAATAAATTGGAAATTTAATGTACAGAAACTTGAAAGTTGCCAGCATTACTCACATTAATTAAAAATTAATGTACTTTGCTTGTAAAATAAAAATACCAGATATTAAAATTACAAATCTTTTGCTTGAAATTTACAAAAATGTTAATGAAACATACAAATTTCACTGTAAAATTGCAACGCACATGCGTTTGATATTTCAGAAACGGTTTACGTAAAAAAGCTTCCAATACCGTTAATTAATTTTCAAACAACATTTTTTTACAGTGTACTATCAAAAACTATCTGTACAGACGTTCCCCCTGTGAACAATTGGTACAGTAGAAAATACATTTCTTTTTCTCAGTGTAACGGATATTCGCGTACGACAAGTGTTTGTCAAACGTACGAAACTTCGATGACCGGCTGACGGTAGGAGGCGCCGACTCACCCCATGTATTGAGCCTGCTGATAGCCGGCGAACTGCCCGTACGTGTATCCCTGCATCCCCTGAAGAAATCCACCAGCCGGCATCTGCGTCGCGGCGGTCGTTGGATAGGATTGCGGTGGATACCAATAGCCGAGCTGTCCGGCACCCCCGACTCCGCCGACATTGCCGACACCCCCGACACCGGCCGCCGCGGCCGCGGCGGCAGCCGCCGCTGCAGCGTAGTACGGATACGTCGCTGACGATATTGCCTGAAAACAATCACGGGAATGACCCGATTATTATCTCCACGATGCGACCTTACACCCATTGCGCCACCCCGGCTCTCAAATAATTTTATTCCTTTGTTATATTTGGCATATCTCCACAGGATAACAGTAGTTCAGACCGTATCGAAAAGATATCAATAGAGATTATCGAAAGTTTCGGTAACGGTTCTCGAGTTAATGCCCTGGGGAGCCAAAGTCTCGGATAAAGTCTCCCACGAACCTTCGCGCATGACGCTATCATCGCGGTTATACCTTTACCGAGTTTATGCACACACATTACCCGTAACAACATCCGTGTATCGAAGTTGGAAACGTGGGTCTGATAGTTTCGCGAACGAGTTTCAGACGCGAGATGCGAGCCGGTTCCCGGTGCTTTGCGCCCCCCGGGCGCAAAGTGGGAAAGTAAGTAACGACGGAGGACGCGCGAAGGAAACTCGCGCGAGGGTCGGAACGGCGCGGGGTCGAGCGGCGCTCCGGAGGCTCGCCGCGTTATGGGAATAGGGATCAATTAGCGACGACGTCACGGGTAAAGTAACGGGCGGACGGATGAGGTGAAATACCGGTGGCTTCCGTGCAGTCCGCGAGTCCTGGTCTTTCCATCGTTTGCCGCTCTCCACCTCTCTCCGAACGTTCCTCCATCGGGCTATTCCCAGATCGGACGTAACTACTCGCCTTAACGGCGCTAATTGCTAAGGGACCCGTGGCACACGGTGCGGCGCTCCTGTGCTGCCCCGCTGCACCCTCGCTGCACCAGCCCTCTTCTCCGGCAGCCGACTGCGACCGGGAACGAAAACCGGGCGAGTGTCCGCGGCCAGGGGTCGGTCCGATCCTTCCCGCTACACCCAATCACCGATCCCCAAACCAGACACCGCGCCGCAGCTCCCGCACACAGAGATCCGACGTTTCCGGTCTCGTCGGCCTAACGAAGCGGTGGCGAACTTTGGAGCGGACTGTCTTTTATCCGCACTAACGATCCCGACCCCGCGGATGAAACAAGCATTAACGAGCTACCGGTGTCGGACTTGGAAGGGAAGCGATTCAAACGCAACGACAATCCGCTTCGCGAAACCGAATTTCCGTACACCGATGCATTGTAGTCAACCGGGATGCACCGCGGACTTGTTTTCGTACAAACTGTACGGTTGGACTCTCGGAGATCGGAAACTCAGTCGCAAATGCCTGGCCAAACTTCCAGCGAGTTTCTTTTTTCTATTTCTTTCTTTCTTCGTGCTTTGTTTTTCGACTAGTTTAATCGAAGAATTAATTAACACTGTTCCTCACCTGTCCCGATTGTTGGGCGTTATTGGGATCTCCGCTCTCCTTTCCCCAGCTGCATTTAACCGTCTGTCCGTTTATGTCGGTGTTGTGCGACGCCACGATGGCATGCGTCGCTGACTCCTTCGTGGAAAATCTGGTGAATCGGGAGAACAGAGAAAATCCGTGGTTATACAAAGTTATACGTTTGTGGTAGACGATCGGTTAGATTGCGACCCGATCAGTCCGGTAGACGAATGATTATCTCACCTTACGAAAGCGTATCCCTTGTCCTTAAAAACTCGAATCTC
This sequence comes from Ichneumoninae sp. A BG-2022a, assembly GCA_030522665.1. NCBI lineage: Eukaryota > Metazoa > Arthropoda > Insecta > Hymenoptera > Ichneumonidae > Ichneumoninae sp. A BG-2022a. The sequence continues at coordinate 5,478 of JAPYZC010003011.1, read as the reverse complement.
CTGGATGGAGCCGAAGGGTGAGAAGGTCTTCTGCATGAGCTCTTCCGTGAGGCCGTTTGTCAAACCGCCACAGTAAACGGTGCAGTTTGTTGGGCTGCTCTGATTGTAGACCTCGTCGAAAGTCAGCGGTTTCGCGTTCGCTTTAATCAAAGACATATCGCAGGTTAGGCGAATTTCATAAATCGAGGGATCTACCGAACAGACAACGAGCCGTTGACCGTGCGTCATCGTGTGAGTGGAAACGGATGTTTTCACTCACACAAGGCCCGCTCGTTTTAATGCCGGTAACGGGGACAAGTTTACCGGATGCAGTTGTACATCCGTATCCGGTAATCCGTAAACCCACCCAACCACACATCGCCACTCGGCGAAACACCCATCGCGGACCTATCCGAAACATCTGATTTTATTGCCTCTCTGTAAAAGCATCAACGATAATTACGCATTCGAGGAGTGAAATACAACTGTCGTAATAGTTGGGAACCTAAAGACCGTATCGTTTGGGTAGTTGGCCCGTGGAGTCGAGGATATAAAATAAATACCACCTCCGTGTCTATCTCAATCGCGATGGGGAACTCTCCGGTACGTGCTACCGTAGTTTACGTTAGAAAAACTGTAGGAGACGGGAGGGAGGGAGAGCGCGAGGACGGAGGACGAAACTGGCGGAAAAGTATAAAATGGCACGGCTAAGTACACCGGAGATGGCGTGACCACGCAACCTTGAGAAAAATAAATCAATTTAACGGGCCCGGCGACGGAACCGGCACCGTCGTTGTGTCAATGTTTTTTTTTTTTGCTACTTTTGTTTTTTTCTTCAGATTTACTGGTATGTCCATTCGCCGTCCCGGCCAATGGTTTTTATTAGGGCTGTACAGTTGAGCCGGTTTGGCCGGCTAAAAAATCTTATCCGGCTAATGGGCATTATAGTTTGGCCGGCTAAGCCGTCTTAGCCGGCTATTAATTTTTATTGTGATTTACAAGGAAACTAATGAAATTAATGAGACATTTATCTTTGGCACATTACCTGTTGTATTTATTCATTTCTGTACTATCAATAGATTCGATTACCTTTAAGATCTTTAAAATCTTATTGCCACGAACTATTTTTTATAGCTAATATTATAAAAGTCAAACACGACGATGACGTCGAAAAAAGTTTGACATTGAAATTTTCATATCGCTTTCTCATAATGTTCCTTCATTCGCAAAGCTCCTTCTATGAAAAAGCATGTTCAGTATTTTTGGCTTCCTCGTGGAGGAGCTTTGCTAATAAAGGAACATTATGAGAAAATTATACATTTTTATTTCTATTTTTTACTTTTATCAGGAAGTGATGTGAAAATTTCAATTTTCGACTTTTTTCAACGCCAACGTCGTGTTTGCCTTTTATAATATTGGCTATTTTAATGTTGGCAATAAAAATTAGTTCGTGGCAATAAGATTTTAAAGATTTTAATCGTAGTCGAATCTACTGTTAGTACAGAAATGATTAATATTCAACGAGTAATATGCCAAAGATAAATGTCTCATACATTTCATTAGTTTCCTTGTAATTCACAATAAAAATTAATAGCCGACTAAACTGCGGCCAATTTGTAGCCGGCTAAACCATCTTAGCCGGCTAAACCATCTTAGCAGGCTAAGACGGCTTAGCCGGCCAGACTATAATGTCCATTAGCCGGACAAGATTTTTTAGCCGGTCAAGATGGCTCAACTGTACAGCCCTAGTTTTTATAGCTCGGCCGGTTAAGCCGTCTTAGCCGGCCAAAATAATTTGTACGAATATACATCTTGAGTTTCCCAACTTCTACCCGTCAGTAGTGCTCATGCGGCAATAATCCGCCGTTGCAGCCCACTAGTTATCTTATTTAGGATGGCCCATTACGCCCCGCGTCAGTCCGATTTTTCGCCAGCCCATCTCGCCCCGGTCTTCCCTATATAGTAAAAAAAAAAAAAAAAAAAAATCGGTGTCGAGCTTGTGTCGATACTTTCCTGTAACCCTTACGAGTGGCATGCCCTACAAAAATCGGAATTGCAATTCAACGCTAGAGGATTGCGCCAATTTCGAGCACGAGTTGAAGTTCTTGCAGTAGACGTGAAATATAGGTATATCCAGTTTGCCCCCTCCTCCCCATCCCCGTGTACACGTCGAATCGAGGAAATGAATTTCGACGTGATCTACCCCCAACCCCCACTCCCCCTTCTCTGTTTCTCCGCGGCCCTTCTACATCCGAGTGAGCCAAAACCATCGTGCAACTCTCATCCGCATAAACTTCGTTTTCCAACGACGATTCGAGGCTGACATTAGTCTTGACCCGTTTCCGAAATCTCTCCCTCTCTCGCGTTCCCCGCAACTCTCATCCGTCACATTATTCAAGATTTCCGTATCGTTTCGCGAGGAACGAGGCAAGCGTAACGGGGGTAACGGGATTTCGGTGAGGGGACAGGGCGATAGAACTCTTACAAATCCCTATTTCGCGACGAAAAATAAGGCACGTAAGAACTTTTTCGCTTGGCGCTTATCGCGACACACGTTTTACGAGACGCCCGCCGTGGTCGGGGCGGGGCGGTGGGCACGAGACGAACGACGAGAAACTAACAACCGTGGATATTTTTTTACCCGACTTGTTTTTTTATTTTATTTAAATAACGCAATAAATTTATTCGCATCGCGCCCAACACATCATGATCAGATGCAGTCTCGACGCTCCAAAAATTCTACCCGGGCAGCCGCGTGCGGATTCCTTGGTAGAGTCGGAGCGGGTACTTCGCCCGTGAAGTAAAGTACGCCGCGAGTGAAGAATGAGGGACACGGAAAGGGGAAGTGGTGATGGAGGGAAAGCGGGCCGCACCTGTTGAGCCCTTTTGCGTGAGCGGCGCGGACGTAAGGGTGCAGCTCCGACGAAACGGGATGTATAAGAGAGAGGGTGAGCGGAGAGCGAGGATAGTTCGTTTGCTCTTTCGCGCCCCGGCACCTTTCGTCTCGATACTAATTGCGCCCACTTCCTCTTTCTTCGAACTTTCGTCCCATCACTATCGTGCCTCGTTCCGTCCAGTGCGACCGCGGGTACGGGACATCCTTCCGGCCCGTGCCCACGACGTTCTCCGGCTCGGGGTTTTCATCGTAAAATTTTTCGTTCCACGGAACCCCCAAAGTAAATTCCTGGAGGAAGCGAGGGAGGCGCAGTGGCACACAACCGGGTGGAGACAACCGGCCCGCTCGTAGATCTAATGGGTGTGTTTGCGTCGGGTAATCGATAGCCCTGGAAGGCCGAGAAAGAGGAAGGGAGAGTACAGTAACTACCGCTTCCTCGACTGGGTACTGCTTCTGGTGAAGGCTCCTGGAGGATCGAGTCTAGACCCCATCGCGCTCCTTTCCACGTACGTGCTTCTCCGCAACTCCGAGCTTTACTTCCCTCGCTTGCAACCTCCGTCGTCCCCCCTTGCGGGTGAGGGAACGTTTGCTCGCTCGCTCTCTTCCCGGCTGCGCTACACAACCTACACTCGCCTCCTTCCATCCTCCGCTCGCTGCTTCCTCTCCTCCACCCACGACCCATGCTGCTTCTGCCGCTGGGAGAAACCCCGAGCCAAGCCAAGATTTGTAGTCGTGGCATAAATTCGAGCTTTCGCCCTTCTCTCCTTCCGGCTCGCGCGCCCTAATAGATTGGCGGCCCCAATAAAGGCGGCCAATACTTGGGCCGCCCCGCACGTGTTCGGTTCCCTCTTCCCCGCTTCGTCTATAGCTGGATGTTACGTAAGGATTCTCCGGAGCGGATTGACGATCGTGAGGGTCCCGCTATGACTCGGACACGCTTTATCATACAGTGCGAAAAAAAAATCTAGAAACGGTCTTCGGACTTATATGCTTTTATGGATATCGTCGATATCGGCGGAGGGGGGAGGAGGGAGAGATGAATGAATCTGAGAATATATTGAATAAATATGTTTCATATTTGCAAGTTTGAAAGCGGCATATTGGTTCGAGGGCGTACCGATGAAAAGACGGGGCGAAGCGTGAGAAGAAAAGTGAGGAAAGGCCATCGGAGAAACGCCACTGAAAGCGCGTCGATGGACGGGGAGGAGTGCGACTCTGTGAGGGAATTGCGGATCTTGATATAGAAGAGGTCACCGAGGGGGTCCATTGAGCGATTAAAAGGAGGTCCCGCGGAGCGATGTTCGACATCGTTTGGCACTTGGCGGCTTTGCGGACGTTTTTTTTGCAGGAAAGACCCGAAATCGACTCTTCCTGCTTTTTCAGGTCGGCTCCTTTTTTCCACGCTCCGGGAGTTTCCTGGTCCGTCGGTATTCCTGTACATCGGTCACAATCCCGACTCCCGCGAGTGGAGAAAAATTCCAGCAGCGATATTTAACGCCCGTGCAAACTGATCGCGATCTCCGGTCTGTACACCCTGTTAATTTAGCTTCGCCCCGCTTCGTCGGGGTGTGTTTGATGGTCCCTGCGCGCGGCGTTCCCAGGAGAAAGAGCCGCACAGGATTCGCGGCCGGGTCGGGCCAAGTCTCGGAGGAATTTCATTTCGTGTGCGAGGCCAATTACACCCGCAAGTTTTACCACCTCCGACCTCCTCACTCTCTCTCCGCCCTTTTACTTTCGCCACATTCTGCTGGCCTCTGGCCACTCCTCGTCAGCGGGCTTTCTTCATTCCGCATAAACTCGCGCCAGTGTAAATTCCTTTGTGTCTCCCTCCCTCCGTGTATTCCTGTGCGCGTGCATATTCACCGTTTCGCCCCGTTTGTCCGCGAGAGCGGACCGTGGCCGATAGTTGTATGTAAATAATATCGTGTATTTAGCGAACGTATGCAAACATCCCCGGGCATGGCACGGGTTAACCGCACGGCGAACACAAACGCCCGACTGGTGCCCCCTCCCCCTCCCCCCCGATGGCTGCATGAAACCCGCGACACTTCAGCTACAACTGAACCGATCGACACTGCTCGAGAGCTTGCGGAAGTTTCGATGAAACAAAAAAAAAGAAAAAAAAAAAACTAGGATGTTCGTCGTGGGGTCCGCGATGCATCCCGAGCAGAAATTGGGATCAGCCTGCCTGATACCCTGTCAGGCCCTGTTAAGGTACAGCCACGGCGTGCCTGATCAGGCGAGCCTGGTGAGGGCCTGATAAGGTGCAGATCGTGAAGCATGACTAAATAATCTTCACTTCAGATGAGGCGAGTCTGATGCCAGCCTGATCAGGTCCGGATAACGTACAGGTAGGGAACACCTGACTGGATATCCTTCGCTTTTGACGAGCATAGCCTGATAGTACCCCGATCAGGGCCTTAGCAGGTGAATCCGGCAAGCCTGCATATTGCATGCCTGGAGAACATTGATTTTGCATAATGAAAATTTCGAAAAATGATTCAAAGGTATTTGAAAAATAAACTTTTAGAAAAGAATTAGTTAACCTTTTTTTCTAATTTCAAATAAATTCGTACATTTTTTACAGTTGATGTGAATTTTGA
>JAPYZC010003010.1:0-13053 GCA_030522665.1 Ichneumoninae sp. A BG-2022a | reverse complement strand
TTGTAATAAATGAGATTGCATGTGAAAGTTAGTTTGCACCTTTAGTTTGCACTAGAAAACCTTTTGTTTTTTCGATAGAAATGAATTCCTTGATTTTTTAAAATTTAATATAAATTTTGAAAATTTTTCTCACATTTGCCGTATTTAACGCAATAACAATTTTATTGTTCAGATGCTTTCATGCGGAGTATGGAAAAAGACGCCAAGGAACGAGCGGAGGATCGAAGGAGACGAAACGAACGAGCGGAGACTTACAAGAGAATAGCGAACGGCGCTTTCGGTCTCGGGGACTACGAGAAAGCGGTGACTTATTATGGCAAGGCCGTCGAGCAACGAAAGGACTCGGCCGTTCTCTGGAACAACCGAGCATTGTCGTACATGCGTCTAGGTCTGTACGAGTCGGCTCTGCGCGATCTCGAGTGGGCATTGAAGGTCAATAACTCGAACATCAAAGCGCTGCTGAACAGCGCAAAGTGTCACGCCAGATTGGCGAACGGGACGAAGCGGGACGAGTTTATCACACTCGCCCGGGAACTTAATCCGCATTTGACGAACTACATTAACGGTTAGTCGAGGCGACGATAAAGAAAAAAAGACTATTAAGGGAATACGCCACACAGCGACTTTTCTACTTTTGGAACTAAAAACGCGTTATAACGCAATGAATGAGCCTTTTTTTTTTAAAGAATTTCTAATAATTTTTTCTCCACATGGATTCTGAGATACATGAGCTTAAAGTCGCGTCAATTAGCATGAGCTGCATATCGGGTCGCGTGAAAACCGACTTTTTTTTTTATATATATTTCCAGATGACTTTGTACGATTTTTTTTTTGGAAGATTGTATTACATTATTGGGGACGCATTAAAAAAAATCGAGCTGTGCCCATAGATTTTTGGAGATATTACTAGTTGAGGGAGTTTCGAACCCGTATATGAATAGACGTAGATGTCTAGACCTCAACCACTGCTAGCAAAATGACCCCCCCCCCCTCGCCCCGCCCCCACCAGCCCCACCATTAAGGGCGTACGCTATAATAAAATTTCGATTTTTTTCTCGTTCTAATAGTTGGTGGTGTCATGAATATTCTGTTAAGGAGGTTGGAGCGAGTGGTGTTCATTCCGCCTAAATTCGAGAAATTCGGGCAAGAATTGCAAACACTTCCCAACGTTACAAAAATCTGAAAAAATTCATACTTATGATAGGCATTGAAAAGACTAATTTTACATAATAATAATTTCAAAATGTTATTAACAAATTGTTGAAAACAAAATTGGTCATCAAAATATGTGGTAACCGAAGTTTTTTTTTATGAACATGATTCGTTCACTTTTCGGAATACGTATGAATTTTTTCAGATTTTTATCTTTGTTTTGACTTTTGCATATTTTTCTATGTGAAAAACAAGAAAAATCAAAATAAAGATAAAAATCGGGAAAAAATTCATACGTATTCCGAAAAATGAACCAATCATTAAAAAAAAAAAGTTGAGTTACCACATATTTTGATGAACAACTTTTTTTCAACAATTTGTTAATAACATTTTGAAATTATTATTATGCAAACTGAATCTTTTCAGTGCCTATAATAAGTATACATTTTTTCGGATTTGTATAAAATTGGGAAATGTTTGCAATTCTTGCCCGAATTTCTCGAATTTAGGCAAAATGAACACCACTCGCTCCTTAAATCAAATAAAGCGCTTGAGCAGCGGCGCAGCCAATTTCGAACGCGCTTTTCTCGAACTTTGATTTTCAAAATCGGTGTTCCTGATACTTCAAAAACGGCTCGAAGGATTTGCTGGACTCCTTCCTCCCTAAAAAAATGAAATGGATAAATCGTATATTTACCGAGAAAAAAAAATTACGAAATATGCGTGCGTTTTTACATATTCATTGTGGCATCCTTAAGAAACGGCCATCATGTGATGTATTCCCTTAAACCTTTTCGGATTTTAAATACGAATCAACGTGTAATATTTTCTTTACTAATAATTTCTTGGTTTTTCAGACTTCGAGAGAGAACTGACAACGGAGTCTGACGATGAAACTACACGAGCCGAAGATACTTCGGTGGATTGATCGCACGTCGATTGCAACGAGACAAAAACTCGAGTGACGATGGCAATTTTTTTCTTTCCGTCCTTCAATGACGATTGATCAAACGGACTCAATAGATGCGTGACTTTAAGCGGCACAATCGTTATGCACGAAATTTTTTCGATCTCGCGTTTAATTTTTTTTTATCGCTTCCTCGCTTCGTCAGGAAGTCTGCAGCGGCGTGGCGTGTTTTTCCTTTATCTCGGACAGCGATCTCGGCTCGTGAAGCACTACAGTGCACTCGATTCCCTGGGATACAAAAATATCAAAATTATGAAAAATTTAACGAACTCAAAGTAGTTCTGTCGCTTGGTGTTCATTTCGCATAAGTTCGAGAAAAATTAGATAAAACTGCAAATACTTCTCGATGGTATAAAAATCTGAAAAAATCCATGCTTATTAAAGGTACTGAAAAGATTGATTTCGCATAATAATAAGTCCGAAATGTTATTAACAAATTAATCAAAAAATTAATTGTTTAACAAATGATCCGGCAACCTAATTTTTTTTATGACAAAAATGATTCGTTCATTTTTTTGAATACATATGAATTTTTTTCAGAATTTTACACCATCAAGAAGTATTTTGAGAATAATTTTATTTTTCGATATTTGATAAATAAGAGAAAAAAAATCCACACCTGCATTCTTGCGGCTCTGACGAAGCCCTCGTTGGCGGAAACCGTGATGCTCTTCGTGCTCTCCCCGGTCGCGAAAACTAATCGGGAGCGATTCTTTATTTTACCACCGACGCTGAGTCGCTCGATTATTCTTCCCTCTTTCGCGTCGTCGACGATTCTCACGCGTTTCTCGAGCTCCCTCGCCCTCGCCGTCTCGGCGGGTCCGCCGATTATTTCGACGATCTCCGTAAAATTTTTGTGCGCAGTTTTGCAAACCACGAGTTCCTTGCCGGCGAACAGTTCATCGAGAAACGGCTTGACCGGTCTGCTTCGCTCCCACTCCGCTTGGCCGGTCAACAGCGGTTCGCGATAGACGAAATTCGCGCTACCGTTCGTCATGTTGCTCACGTAAGCCAGTAGCGTCGATACGTCGAGATTGAGAATCCTTATGTCCTTCGAGTCGACCCTCGAGCTCAGATTCTCGAATATCGGAATTTTATCGGCACGGCAGTCGAGCAAAGAATCCTCACCGGCTTCCAAATTTATTCTATCTTCCGTATCATCTTCTTTGAGCGTTTCTACCTCCAGAAACGAAAGAAAAAAACGTTATTCAGAAATATCGATGACCAAATGAGAATCGAAGTATCGAGATCGAAAAAATGTTATGCCAAAAATATCAAGGCGATGAGTTAATTTTTTTTTTATAATTTTTTTTAATACCGATTTTGGAAATTTGTTTTAGTTCGCTATCTACAAATACCAGACGAAAAATAATGCTACAACGATTAAAGGAAAATCGTACATTTTTACAAATAATTTGAGTGTTTCTATCACCGGAAACGAAAGAAAAATGTTATTTAGAAAAATCTAAATAAATAACATACAACAAATCTAAATAATCTAAATAAATAAAAATCTAGGACAAAATGAGGATTAAATGATAAAAAATATCGTAAAACGTTACGCCAAAAATATCTCGTCACCATTACAATTTTTTTCAACAAATCACTTTTCTCTAATATATCAATTTTGTATTTTTTTTATAGGTCGTTCGCTACAAATACCGACCGAAAATATACAGCGATAAAAGGTGAAAAGGACCTTTTTTTATAATTTTTTTTTTGTAAAAAAAAAAAAAACGTCAAGTACCAAATTCGTCATCGACGATTTTTCCTTCGACAACGATGCCCGATTGCTCGAGCCGATCGGCCAGCGGAGCTTCCACGCCGCAAGCGAAGTGAAATACTACTTCCGGTGCCTTGTAACGATGAGGATGAAAGTTCGCGCATCTCAGATACATCTCGGCCTGATCGAATACCGATTTTTGGCCGTACTCGCCGTTTCCGAGCGATATGAGCGTCAGCGCTCGGGCGTTACGCGCTATGACCTTGACCCAGGATGCACCCGAGTCGCACACGATGTCCACCTCGAGGCGTGCGCTGTCCCCGTCCTTGAAGGGTCGCATTACGCTGATCGGATCCCTCGAAGCGAACAAACGCTCCACCATCGCCGTCAGATGAATCAAATTTGTACTCTGCAGATATTCCCTCTTCACTATTCCCGTCGATCGAACCTGTCCGAAAATCATCGAATTTTTAACGAACGCAATTTTTGGAGTTTCAAGAAAAAGTAGAAAAAAAAATTGCGCGAGTTCTCAAAATTTTGTTAATTTAGAGCTATAATCTTAAAAGTGCGCACAAATACAATACATCGGTCAAGGATATTTGATATTGAATTTGGGTGAAATTTGTCCAAACAGTTAGATTTTATGCAATTTTGAGCTTTTTTTTTAATTACGAAGAAATCCTCCAATTTGAGTAAACGTGGAGGTATCGAACTGAAATTTGGAAGATTAATGGATTATAACATTGAACAATCTTTGGTATTCATCGGATTTTTAACAAACTCAAATTTTCAATTCCGCAAAAAAAATAATAAAAAAATGGTGTGTCTTTTCTAACTTTCGTTAATTTATACCTAAAATCTTAAAAGTACGCAAAAATGTAGAGGGTCGATCAAGGATCTTTGATATTGAATTTAGCCCACATCTATCCAAGCAGTTAGATTTTATGCATTTTGAGTTTTTTTTTTAATTACGAAAAATACTCCAATTCGAGTGAACGTTTAGCTCAAATTTGGAAGATTCGTGGATTATAACATTGAGTAATGTTTAGTCGTAAAAAAATCCGATTTTTTACGACCTCAAATTTGTAATTTTTCAAATATCATTGTAAAAAAATGGTATGGGTTTTCTAGCTTTCGTTAATTTAGAGCTATAATCTTAAAAATATGCACAAGTACAATATATCAATCAAGGATCTTTGGTGCTGAATTGTGCCAAAATCTATCCTAGCAGTTTTTTTAATTACGAAAAATGCTCCAATTCGAGTAAACGTGTATCTATTGACCTCAAATTTGGAAGATGTATGGATAACATACATATAACATTGGACAATGTTTGCATTCACCGGATTTTTACGGATCTTGAAATTTGAATTTCTCAAAACAAAAAAAAATGTTTTCGATTTTCAAACTCTCGTCAATTTAGAGCTACGATCTTAAAAATGCGCACAGACATAACATATCGATCAAGGATCTTTAGTATCTAAGTTGGCTGAAATCTATCCAAGCAGTTAGATTTTTATACAATTTTAATTTTTTTTTAATAGAACTTAAAAAAGAATGTGAAAGCCATGTTCAAAATATGTTGCACTCTTTTTTTCCTTATCGCGTTGGCAATAATTTCATATGCGTGAACAATCTGAAAATATCCGAAACGATGTGTTCAATCATCTGCGAGAACAATAAGCCCACCTTAACCAAGAACCGAATCTCCTGATTGATCTTCCTCGCGAGCTTATCGACGCCTTCCACTTTGGCCTCGATAGTTTTGAGGCGATCAACGAGGCTCCTGCCATCGCGAATCTTCTCGTCCAAACACCGCACCAATTCATCATCCTTAACCTCCATTTACGTGTTTACTAAAATTATTTGTCAAAAGCTACCTCCAAGCGTGCACAGAAATATTCCTCGTCATTCCGAGCGAATGACAGAACTAGCACGCGCGAACTACGGGAACGAGACAACGCGCGGCATTGCCAGTAAATTTTTATTTATTTTTATTAGAAAATGTACACAAGGTCTTGCGGGGTAAGGGAAGAAACCTGCAATGCCAAGTAATATACCGAGATTCACTAATATATATATAGTTCACTAATCTGCCTGTTCGTATACGAGCGCACGAATTCCCCCACCACTGCCCTGTGTAAACCAGGCTAAGGTGAGCCGCGAGAGCATCTACTTTTTTTGGTTACAGTATTTCATTTTTATTTTTCATAAACTTTTTGTTAATTTCGAAAGAGTCATAGCTTTACCGCCAATGCTATTTACTTCGCACGATGGGTCGGTAACTACACTTTCTATTTTTTAAAAAAAGTATCGAATGACCCGCTTATTCCAATGCATGCAGTGGCGCCCCGTTCGGCAGCGTCTGAACTGGAAGAAATTTTTGCAAAAACTACCCATAAGCGCGTTCAGAAATAGTTCTCTGTATTCCGAACGAATAACAAAACTAGCACGAACGACCTACATTTTTATTTATATTTATACGGCCCGTAAATTTTTATAATTTTTTTGTTATAAAATGTAGACAAGCTCTCGCTACGTTAGGGAAGAAACCTGCAATGCCAACTAATGCATTCGCTATAATCTAACCGTTCGCATACGAAACCCTCTTACGATCCTCGCCACTGGCCTCGTGAGTGAAACGAAGGGGAGCTGCGAGAGAATCCATTAACTTTTTTGTTTAGATTTTATTTTTATCTTCCATAAACTTTTTATCAATTTCAAAAGAATCGTCGCTTCACTGCCAATTCTCTTCGCCTCGGAGGTGAACGTGTTCGGAAGAACTATACTTTCTATTTTTAAAAAAGTATCGAATGACCCGCTTTTTCCAACGCGCCGCGGTGGCGCCCCCGTTTGGCAATGCCGGAACTAGCCGAATAGTGGCACGGAGGGGCGACGACGGTGTGTCCGAATTTTCAGTGGTACGGCCGAGAATGTCGCGAGTGCACGCGTCCCCGTCGCGTCCTTCTAGTCGACCACAAAGATGTCACACACCTCTGACGTCTCTCAGTATTTTGTAATTTTCTAAACGCCCCTCGCGCGCGACAGACTCGGGACGAATCCCATAGAACAATCAAACTGTAGAGCCGAACGAAAGAAACAAAAAAAAATGGAACTATTTCGTACCGACACACATTTCATCTTCGTCCGAGAACGACACAATTTGTGGTGTGACAGATTCACGGGCGAACTTTCGGCGAAATCAGGTATGCATTTTTTTTTATAAATAAGTCGTTTAATAAAAGAAAATTCTTTTCTTTTTTGAGATATAAATAAATAAATATATTGTTTCACTGGCCGAATCGTGTTATCGTCGGATCTTAAGGTGGTCGTCGGCCCAAACGTCAGTGACGCAATTTCACGAGAGAGTGGGCGGTTTTCAATTCGATCTTCGATCCCACTCGTCGCTCTGTGCTGATTGGCTCTCGCGTCTCGAAGTCTCGTTCTCGTTAATTATTTGTCTGTCTTCGGCCTCGCGCAGAGCCGGGCATGCACGCTCGCCGACGAACTGATCGGAACTCGAAGAGGCGAATTATCAACGACCGTATCGATCCGGAGCCACTGTCTTTTGTTGATAAAGTCCCGAGAGTTCCACTTGAGCAAGCTTCATTGTTGTCGGATTTAGAACCCCCTCCGCTTAGGGTGGGAAACGTCGCGCGTGTTGGCGCACTGTAATGCGAAACACGCACACGCGTTTGTAAACACGAAATGAAACTTCCGGTCGGTTGGACCGTTAATGTTTTTAATAGGCGTTCATGAAAGATGTTTTAGATGGCGATTTCTTTTGTTCTTATTCCTCGAAGAGATACGAAAATTCGGGGAAGGAAATTTTTCGCGAATCACGATTGAGGCTCTGACTAGCCCTTTTCTTATAATTCTGCTTTCCATCGAGAGCAACTTTGTGAAAACAAAGCTGTATATATATATTTCTTTTCTACGAGTTTTCGTGTTTGTAAACACGACATGCAACTTGCGGTCGGTTGGACCGTTAATGCTTTTTTTTATAGGCGTTCATAAAAGATGTTTTATATGGCGGATTCTTTTTTTTTATTTCGTGAAGAGATACGAAAATTCGGGTAATGAAATTTTGCGCGTATGACGATTAAGACACTGACAAGGCCCTTTCTTATAATTCTTCTTCTATTCTTCTGTCCATCGAAAGCCTTTGAGAAGAGGTTGTAAAAAACTTTTTCTCGCTCTTCCAAGGAGGAGTTTTTTAGATGATAAATATTTATTTTGATCGCAGTGGCGTTTTACAAAGTTGTATATATATATATATATATATATATATATATATATATATATATATTTTATTACGAGTTTTCGTGTTTGTAAACACGAAATGCAACTTCCGGTCACTTTAACCGTTAATGCTTTTTTTTTATAGGCGTTCACAAAATGTGTTTTAAGTGGCGATTTCTTTTTTTTTTTTATTTCTCGAAGAGATAAGAAAATCCGGGGAATGAAATTTTGCGCGTATCACGATTAAGTCACAGACAAGCCCTTTTTTTATAATTCTTCTTCTATTCTTCTGTCCATCGAAAGCCTTTGAGAAGAGATTGTAAAAAGCTTTTTCTCGCTCTTCCAAGGAGGAGTTTTTTACATTATAAATAGTAAATAATTATTTTGATCGCAGTGGAATTTTACAAAGTTGTAGATATATATATATATTTTATTTTCTACGAGTTTTCGTGTTTGTAAACACAAAATGCAACTTCCGGTCGGTTGGACCGTTAATGCTTTTTTTTACAGGCGTTCACAAAATGCGTTTTAGGTGGCGATTTTTTTTTAAATTATTCCTCGAAGAGATACGAAAATTCGGGGAATGAAATTTTGCGCGTATCACGATTAAGTCACTGACAACGCCTTTTCTTATAATTCTTCTTCTATTCTTTTGTCCATCGAAAGCCTTTGAGAAGAGATTGTAAAAAGCTTTTTCTCGCGCTTCCAAGAAGAAGTTTTTTACATGATAAATAATTATTTTGATCGCAGTGGAATTTTACAAAGTTGTATATATATATCTTTTTTTTTCTACGAGTTTTCGTGTTTGTAAACACGAAGTGCAACTTTCGGTCGGTTGGATCGTTAATCTTTTTTCGCATCCAAGGAGAAACGTTAAGTTTTTTACATGACTTTTTTCTATTTTTGACGAAAAGATACGGAAATTCGAAGAATGAAATTTTTCACGTATCTGCAGTGTGGGCACAGCTTCAGACAGGCAATTGGAGAATTAAGTCTCTGGGAAGCCCTTCTCTTCTACTCTTCTATTCATCGTAAGCCTCTGAGAAGAGGTTGCAAAATGCTTTTTCTTGCGCTTGCAAGGTCAAACGGAAGGACAAGCGTTTTACATGACTATTTTTTTATGACACTCACATTTTACACAATTATCTTTTATTTATTTTTTTTCAACTACTTTGTGAAATCGAACATGTTCGGTTTAGACTTTTCGATAAAAAAAAGATTGAAATAAGAAATGTCTTATTTTTATTTAGGAGCAAAAATAAATTCAGTCCGCATATATAATATATATTTAAAAAATAAAAAATCGTTGCTATTAATGCGTTCGAAGAGGGCATGGAATGAAAATATGAAAATATGAAAATATGAAATATGAAAATATGAAAATATGAAAATATGAAAATATGAAAATATGAAAATATGAAAATATGAAATATGAAATATGAAAATATGAAAATATGAAAATACGAAAATATGAAAATATGAAATAATTTACAGTGAAAAAAAATTTCTTTCCACAGATTGGGAATGGGCTTCGGCGACGAATTTGGAGTGCCTCGGCACTTTGCACGGAATAATCGGAAAGATCGAGGAACCGTCGGTGATGGAGCCTCGTCTGATGTTGATAAAAGAAGTCTCGACGGTCGGCGAACTGCACGGCGGCCGTTTGGTGTACAAAATAAAATCGGTCGCGTTTCTGCAGATCGGCTCGGAGAACGCGGACTTGGGACTTCAACCGTGCAAGAAGCATCAGAGCCTGCCCAAGAAAACCTTCGAGGCCTCGAGTCTCTTCGACGTTCCCCAAAAAGTTGGCTTCGCCAAAACTTGGGGGACTATAAAAAGCGCCGGGAACACGATAAAAAACACTACTCAACACGCCGCGGCGATGGCGACTTCACAGGTTAACAAAAATCAATGACACAAATACAAAAAAAAAAAATTTAATTATCGAAATTAATTTTTAATGGTCAAAATTACATTTTAATGATCGAAATTAATTTTTAATAATCGAAATTAATTTTCAATTATCGGAACTAAATTTTACTTTAGAAAGTGTATAATTTTTTCTTATTATAAAGAAATTGTTTCGAATAGAAAAAACCTTTAGACTTTAGGTGGCTTGCGGATAAATATTTTAACGATGCGTGCGTAGGTGAAATCGACGGTCACAAAGAGAGTGGGAACGGGCAAGGACAGGGAAAAATTAGAAAAACGAATACTCGAGGAACTGACGAAAATTTTCACCGAAACGGACTCGTTCTTCTTCTGCCAAACCGGCGACATTACCAACAGCTTGCAGAGACAGTGCGATTACAAGAAGAGCCGACTGGAGCAGGGAGATCAGGAGGAACCTCTGTGGCGGAGGGTCGACGACCGATTCTTCTGGAACAAGCACATGCTGCGCGACATTATTGATCTGAATGTAAATCGACATCCGACAAATTTCTTCGACATACCAACATAATTATTGCTATTACTAATAATATTTTTATTGATATTAATATAATATTAATATTATATTAATATTTAATATAATTATATTATTATTAATATTGTTATTAATAATATCAATATTATTATTATTATCCGAATTTGTATAAAGTTTATATTGCATTTGATTTGCAGACGGAGGCTGCAGACTGTTGGATATTGCCGATAATCCAAGGGTTCGTGCAGATAGAAAAGTGCAAAGTCGAAGTTGGCTTCGACGGTCAGCCGCAGTACGAAATATTCAATTTAGCGATTGTCTCGAGAAGAAGTCGTTTCCGTGCTGGCACTAGGTAATCGCCAGCACAGAGCAGCATATCGACGAAAGCTTTCACCACAGTATATCTGAATTCTGTATTCAATTGAATTTTTTTTGTCAAAGGTACAAGCGCAGAGGGGTTGACGAGGACGGAAAATGCGCGAACTACGTCGAGACCGAGCAGTTGGTCTGGTACCACGATCATCAGGTATCGTTCGTGCAAGTACGTGGAAGCGTTCCCGTTTATTGGTCGCAACCGGGATACAAGTACAAACCACCACCGAGAATCGACAAAGGTGTGAAACTTGAAACAGTATTAATTTTTAAAAAATGAAGACTTGTAATTTTTATTTATTTATTTATTTATTTATTTATTTATTTATTTATTATAAAATGATATTTGGTCATTTTTACAATGTCGATAATTTATGGGTTTTAATGTTAATGTTAATGTTAATAATTGATGGGTTTTATATTATTATTTATTTATTTATTTATTTATTCGGTATGTTGGGCCTTTGCATTAATTGTAATATCGTTGATTAGACGAAGCGGAAACACAAGTCGCGTTCGAAAAACATTTTGCCGAGGAGCTTGAGAAATACGGCCCGATCTGCATCGTCAATCTGGTCGAGCAGGCCGGCAAAGAAAAGACGATATGGGACGCTTACAACAATCATCTGATTAATTACAACAATCCTGAAATCACGTACACGACTTTCGATTTTCACGAATATTGGTAAGGTAAATCGTCGACCGAATCAACACTTCCCACTGTTAAGGAACGTGCGGTGCGGACTGGGTCGGTAACAAATCGGTTTACCGATTTTCTACGTGACTATTAATATTTCCGACAAAAAAGAATTCAATTTTTTGATGCATATAAAAATGGTCAACCGATTAACCCGTAATCGACTGAATTTTTTTTTCTAATTTTTTAATTGTTGTGATCAATAAATTCATTTTTTATCATAAACAATTATAAAATTAATTATAAATTTTAAAAAATCGAATAAACAATCTGAGTGCCTTTAAGAATCAGTTCAGTCATACAAAAAATCGCGGGCTCAAACCCTCGTATAGATTCGTGAAAACTTAATTATCTGCACGAAATATTAATAGTCGCAGAGAAAATAGGGAAACGTGTTATTTACCGACTGAGTCTGTGCCGCGTGCTCTTGAGTCGCTGATATAGAAATAATTTATAGCGACGGATATTATGGTAAATAATAAACTGTTTATTTTTTTGTTTGTTTTCGGTCCAGTCGAGGTATGCATTTCGAGAACGTTTCGATTCTGATCAGCGCCCTCGCCGGGGTTCTCAGTGAGATGGGATATTGCTGGCACGACGAGCAGGGCCCGATATGCGTGCAGAAGGGAGTCTTTCGTGTCAATTGCATCGACTGCCTCGACCGAACGAACGTCGTTCAAACGGCGCTTGGGAAAACCGTTATGGAAATGCAATTTTCCAAACTCGGTCTTATACCTCCGGACGGAACGTTGCCCACGAATATACGACAGACTTTTCAACTTCTGTGGGCGAACAATGGGGATATAATCAGCAAACAGTATGCCGGAACAAACGCTCTCAAGGTTCGAGCGATACATTGTACAGTAGAACCTCGATTATCCAAACCAGTCGGAACCGCGTCTAGTTCGTATAATCAAAAATTCGGATAATCGAAACGCACATTTTTTTTACGATATTCCACACGTCTATAAATAAGATATATATAAACGAAATATCAGTATTCATTAAACTTCAGAACATATTTTTAACGTATTTCCAACAGCGAAGTCTTATTTCAAGGTTTCTGTGAAATAAAGTCGACCCTTTTTAAGGTAGTACTAGCGCACTAGTTTGAGAGGAATAAAAGAGAATTACAAACACTTCTCGATCGGATAAAAATCTGAAAAAAATCAAAGCTTATGGAAGATGCTGATAAGATTGTTCGTACATAATAATGATCCCAAAATGTTATTCGTTTCCTTTATATTAAAATTTGTTTAAAATCATAATTTTCAAGTATTAGATAAAATTCTGAAAAAATTCATACGCATTCAGAAAAATTAACAAATCATTTCCGTAATAAAAAGAATTTGGTTGCCGGGTAATTTGTTGCACAATTTTTTTTCAGTAATTTGTTATGAACATTATGAAATTATTATTATGCACAAACAATCTTTTCAGCACCTTTTATATGCTAGCATTTTTTCAGATTTTTT
>JAPYZC010003009.1:0-13674 GCA_030522665.1 Ichneumoninae sp. A BG-2022a | reverse complement strand
TTTTTCGATGTTTTGGAACATTCTGAACACGTTTTCATTAAAATCTCGAAATTTTTTTTTTCACCATAACAAAGCTTCCTCTATGAGGAAGCAAAAATCTGTAAAAAGAAAGTAAAATTAAATTTAAAAAAACGGTGCAAACTAATTTTCACATGGTTGCCTCATTTATTACTATTTTGGGCGTAGTCAACATTTTTACCTTTATGAGGAAACCAAAAAGCGATTATCGAACTTTCTCATAGAGACAGCAATGTGCAAAATTTTTATAAATGAGGAAGCCATGTGCGAATTACTTTGCACCATTTTTACTATTTTGCGTTCTCGTAGAGGAAACTTTGTTTCCACGAACAAAAAAATTCGAGAATTTAATGAAAACGTGTTCGGAATGTTCGAAAACATCGAACAATGATATGCTCATATGACAGTGTGAGCGTAAAATTTTCATATGAGTCTCATAATGTTCCTTTATCGCGAAGCTTCTTCCACCAGGAAGCCAAAAATATTGAAAATGCTTTCTTATAGAAGAAACTTCGAGATTAAAGGAACATTATAAGAACGTCGCATGAAAATTTGTATTTTCATCTTTTACTTAACCTCGTAATTAATATTAGATCTTTTTCGTGGCTTTTTTTCCTAGATTCCTGCGTCATCGTGTCAAATAAATAAATAAGCAAATAAATAAATAACGTAAAGTCCACCAAAACTATCAGAGTTTGCTATCAGAAACGATAGACGAACGGACAACTAAACCGAAAGAAAAAGGAAAAGAAAAAGAAGAAAAAAATAATAAAACGAACGTCAAAGAACGTCAAAGAACTGGAGAAGATGTATAACTTGTTAAAACTCGTATGGTCTCGCTTATAGCGCTGAGAAACGATGCAATGGTGTGCTCTCTGTCATCATAAGCATTGCATATATTTTGCGATTCGGCGAACTTTAGCAGCGGAAGAACCATCCTCGTGGCAAGTAACTTGTCTTATGCTACCGTTGACGTTCTATCAAAATACTCGAGAAGTTTCATGCCTTTCTCGCCCATCTGTGGTGGCAGTTCACGAAGGTACTCAAGCCCGTGCTCTACATCCGGTTCAGGGAGAAACGCCAAACCATCGAGTGTCCCACAGAACTTGCTCAGCGGCTCATCTTAGAGGTATGCTGTCTGTAATCTTAGTTTCTGCACCTTCCGATGGGTACTTTGCGTCCAGTGAAAAGAACATTCTTGGACTCGAACCTCATCGCGTAAGATCGATTTGACGGCTCCAATCACGGCATTTTCAAAATCCACGTGAATTACTTCAGGATCTGGAAACATTTCTCGCTTGCTGCATTCCTCCAGTATCGTTTGCAACATTTCTTCGTACGTCCTCTTCGTTTTTCGTTCCAGCAGGGAATATGCCACCGTCACGAAAGTATCGCTCACAGAAACGCATAGAACGTACAGTTGCATGAATAAAGATGGGGCGACTTCGAATGTTCCATCCATCCACCACACCTTGTCCAATAGTTGCAACATATTATCGCCCGCGAAAATGATGATTCGTTCGTCAGTATCGGTTCCGTTATCGCTCAGAAGGAATCTGCACTCTTCAGTTTCAGCGGTAGTCGTCCAATTGCCTAAAGAATATATAAATTCAAGATTAAACCCGCGAATAGACTTACACCAGATTCATGCACACGTGCATGCACACGCACACGCCCACGTGCACTCCTCATAGAGGAAGCTTCGCAAATAAAGCAACAATGACAAAGCGATATGAAAATTTCATTTTTCCACTTTCATGAGGAAGCCATTGGAAAATTTCAAATTTTAACTTTTTTCAACGCCAACGTCGAGTTTGACTTTTATACAAAACGATCTCTATTCAGAAAAAATACAGCAACGTCGTGCTTCACTTTGTCGGATGTGTGTTCGGCGCAAAAAAAATATATATGAAATTATGCACTCTTGAATTTCTTTTTGGCACTTGCGATTTTTACTCAAGATATCCAAACGATACCTCTTTATCGAGTTTTTTCAACCCCGCCATATTCATCATCTCATGTATTTCTTGCCGTAGGCCGTGATAGGGACCTGGGTTTTTCCGCAATACCACCAGGATGCAAAGAAAGTGCTGTTTGAAAGTACGCAAAATCACTCATTTTTGCAATATAAGCTATAAAAATTTGCGATAAACTATTTACGTCAATCGTCGGTCCGGAACTACATTTAATCTATTTTTTACACTTATCACGAATGTACTAATTATTTTAGTCTGTAATGAATATTTAATACGGAAATTTGCGTCTGAACTAATGTATTCATTTCTCGCGGAATTCAATAAATTCAAAATGATATAAAATTTAAACAGTTTGATAAACCCTCCCCAAATTTAATGGGGATCATCGGGCGATCATACTCCATATGTGTACTGTTGGTTAATTATTCGAGGACAGTATTTGGGATTGAATATTTATTTTGAGAAACTCATCAAAACGTGTGCACGTTACAACAAATCTTTGGTAACTAACATAAATAATTCAGACAAACAAAAGATAAAAACATAGCGGCTCCGATCGCATTGGTCATGAGTCGTTGATCAATGTTTAAACCAACACTCCTCCTCGACGACGAATAACTTTAAAATTTTTTATGTCGACACTCCTCCTCGACGGCGAGCTATTTTTTTTTTTTTTTAATAATCCCAATTTCTTCTCGCAGTTTTTTGAGTCTTATTGCTAATAGCGATTTTGTTAGCATGTCTGCAAGCATATCTTCGGTCGCACAGTATTTGAGGCGAATTTCTCCTTTTTCGCACAAGTCTTTGGCGAAAAAATATCTCGTATCGACGTGTTTCGTTCGGTTACTGAATCTTGGATCTCGTAAAGCTTTAATACAGCTTTGATTGTATTCAAACATTGTGATTGGATTTGATTGTTCTTCATGCATGTCAACAAGAACTCTTAATCGACTGTACTTGCTTGCACGCTTTCAGAAGCGTGCAATGCGATAGTTTCTGCTTCCATCGTAGACAGTGCAACACAAGTTTGCCTTTTGCAACTCCACGATATCGGTGCTCCATTTAACAAAAATATCTATCCGCTATTCGATTTGCATTGAGATTTATCTTGTGCCCAATCTGCGTCGGCAAATCCGATGAGCTCATGTAGATTCGTGTTCACGTTTGGGCCCAGTTTCAATTGTAGATCAATAGATCCCTTCAGGTACCTGACCGTACGCTTTGCCTCTGTCCAATCTTGTGATGTTGGAGCAGCTGTACGTTATACGAGAATGCAGACTGTAGCCATGATATCAGGTTTGGAATTTACTGCTAGATAAAGCACTTATCCGATCAATCGCTGATATATTTAATTGCTCTCGAAACTCTCCTCACGCTCCAGCTTCAAATATCCGGGATCCATCGGAATATTGGAAGGCTTGCAGTCTATCATTTGAATATTCTTGAGAATTTTCATTGAGAAAAGCTGTTTTTGCGTCATATTGCTGTACTATCAACTTTCTTTTTCCTGCTATTGTGAGGAAAATTCGAATTGTGGTCTGCCGTGCCACGGGTGCAAATATTTCATCGAAATCGATACCGAACTTTTGCGAATAACCTTGTGCCACAAGTCTTGCTTTGTATCTAGCAATGTTTCCTTCTTCATTTCGCTTCAACTTGAAAACCCACTTGCGTCTATAGCTTTTCGTTCTTTCGGTAAATCAACGAGTTCCCACGTGTTATTTTTATGCAACGAATCCAATTCTTCCTCCATCGCACGTTTCCAGTGAATTGATTCAGTACCGGTAACAGCTTCACGAAAAACTTTTGGTTCGACAATTTCGGTTGATTCTACACGTGCATTAAATCCGTATCTTTCACCCGGGACTTCCTTATTTACATGAGTTGACCGCCGCACGGGTGGAATCTCTTCATCATTAAAGACGATAACATCATTCCCTTCATAATTATTTTCGCCTTCCTTCGCGATGATATTTTCAACTTGACGATCGTCTTGTACATCTGTTTGATGCTCGATATTTTCTTCCTGTTCTGCAATGTTTTCTTGTTCTGCGATATGTAAATTTGCGTTCAGCGTTACCATTGGATCTGAGTAACAATTCTCGAGTAAAATCTCTACTGCATCCAGTGTGTTTTTTTGTTTTAATTTTGTTCTTTCAGCTACAACTTCTTCGGTTCCTTTGCCTATCAATTTCACGTCTCTACTTATAATAATCTTGTCCGTTGTTTGATCGAGTTAACGAAACGCTTTCGATCCTCGCTCGTAACCTACGAAGGTTAGTTTTCTTGTCTTTACGTCGAGTGACGTAGCCTTTTATCCTTCGGTACGAGTGCATACGCTGTACATCCGAATATGTGGAGATCAGCAACGTGTGGTTTCTCATTTTCCCAGAGTTCGTACGGTGTTCTGATAGCTCCTTTGGTTGGTAGTCTATTTTGCAAATAGTTCGCTGTACTTACAGCTTCGCCCCAATATTTATCTGACATATTCGCGTCAAGGAGCATACATTGTACCATCTCTACCAAAGAACGATTTTTTCGTTCGGCAACGTCGTTTTGTTCGGGGGAGTAAGAAGCCGTAAGTTGCGTCTCAATTCCTTCTTGTTCGAGCCAATCCTTCAAGTTCTTATCGATAAACTCTCCTCCTCAATCCGAACGTATTAAAGTATTTGGTCGTTTGCCGAATTTATTCTTGACCATCTCCAAGTATTTATTCAAAGCGTTCGCCGTACTGGACTTATCAAGCAAGTATACATGAGTAAAACTACTAGAGTCATCAATAATCGTTAAAATGTAGCGTTTACCTCCTGGTGTATTAACTTGAAGCGGTCCACATATATCTGTGTGTAAAAGATCTAGTGGTTCAGTAGTTGCAGTTCCCGACACTTTTGGAGAAGGTATCCGAGTCATTTTTCCTTTTAAACAACTTTTACAAGTCGTTCGCACGCCACAATCTTTTATCGTTAATCCCGTAGCCAAACCATCGTTCAATTTCTTTATTGCTTTCGGATGACGATGTCCGAACTTTCGATGCCACGTATGATGGCAATCTGTACTGTGAGCAGAATTTATCCGTATCGCTGCATTGGCTTGATGTAATTCATATAGATCGAAGGTTGAGATGCTCTGCGCAATCGGTTGATTGTTCTTCATGATATCACATCTATCTTTGTTGAATGTTACTTCAAGTCCATTCTTCGTAAGTTTTCGCTCAGATAGTAAACCTTCTTCCAGTGACGGAACGTATAATACGTCTTGAAGAATAATGTTTGACTCTTTTCCTTCGTTTTCGAGACATTTTAAGCTTCCTGAACCGATTCCATCAATTTTAGTTTCCTTTCCGTCCGGTAATTTTACCGTTCCGTCCATCGGTCTCATATTTGTGAAGAAATATTTATTACCAGTCGTGTGACTCTTGCTCCTGAGTCAATATACCAGAGTTTAGAGTTTAGAGTTTAGAAAGTGTACACGTATGTTTGGAAAAACAGACGTATACACTTTCTTCTTCATCGCTGTCCCTTTCTTCAGAAACTTTTGCAGCTTTTTCTGTTTTTTCTTTATTTAATTTCCGTCGTTTGTACGAATAGCATTCCCTTTTCAGGTGTCCTGTTTTCTTACAGAAGAAACAGTATCTTCATTCAGTGTTTTGTCTAATCTTGTCCCACCTGCCCTTGGGTCAAGATTGCTCCGATAGCCTTATCCGACGCATCGGTTGTTATTACGAACGTCTTGTCGTAGTTCGGGTATTGCAGAATTGGCGACATCGTCAGTGCTGTTTTGAGCTTTTCAAAAGACTCCTCTTGTTGCGCCGTCCACTCGAACCGGATGTCCTTTTTTGTCAATTCCGGTTGACAATTCCGGGTGAGCGGTTTGGCGATCTTGGCAAAGTCTTCGACGAACTTCCGGTAATATCCCGCTAGTCCGAGAAGAGACTGAACTTCCTTCACGTTTCGAGGCGACGGGTAATTTTTAACTGCCTCGATTTTTGACGATTCGGGTTTCACACCCTCTTCCGAGATTATGTGCCCTAGCTACTGAGTTTCTTTTCGTAGAAAATGGTACTTCCTCGGTTGTATTGAAAATTTTGCTTCTCGGAGTCGTTCGAATACCGCTCGTAGGCTTTTATTGTGTTCGGTTAACGACGCTCCGTAGATCACTATATCATCCAAATAAACGTAACACTTTACGACTTGCATACCAGCCAAAACAGAGTTCATTAGACGTTGGAAAGTCGGTGGCGCATTCTTCAGACCAAACGGCATTCGGGTGTATTCGTAGTGTCCTTGAGGTGTCGAAAACGCTGTTTTTTCCCGATCTTCCTCTGCCATCGGGATTTGATGGAATCCGGAAGGCAAATCAAGCGTTGAGAAGTACTGCGTCTTTCCCAGTTGGTCCAGGATTTCCGAGATGTTGGGGAGCGGGTAGGAATCCCCAATGGTGACCTCGTTCAATTTTCGAAAATCTACCACCACTCTCATTCGTATAGTTTAATCGGCGTCGGGCTTTTTTCCCGCTACTAGTAACGGTGCATTCCACGAACTCCGGCTGGGTCGAATAATTCCTTCTTCAAGCATTTCGACTGTCTGCCGCTGCACTTCACGCTTGTGGACTTCCGGTAGTCGGTAGGGAGGACTTTTATCGGTTGCACGCCTTTTTTCAAGGGTACGTGGTGCTTCACCATGTCCGTGCACTTTAATTTATCCCCCTCGAGATGGAATAGGTCCTTGAATTTCTCGCAAATTTCTAGAAGTGTCGGGCGTTCCTCGTCTTTGAGGTGCGAGACGTCTATCTCCTTTCGCACATGATCCAATCTTGTTTCATTGTTTGTCGCGTTGACGGTTCTAACGCACAATTCCACACTCTCTTATTGTGAATCCCTTTCTTCGAGCGTCAAGGGCTCTAGGTTTAATGTGGGGCATTGTACTTCAATTTCGGCCTCGGTCGTGTTAATTATGCTCATCAGGCAGCTATTTCCCCGTAGGGCCTTCCCCGTAGGATAACGCCTTCGCTCACCTCGACTCGCTCTATGAATCCACTGAGCCGGCTGATCGTTATAGCGTTGACGATTTTTTCACACCGTGGAGGTATCCTCACCTTTTGTCTCCTGTCGATGAAAGGCTTGCTGTGTCCGTACAGCTTTATCAATGCCCCCCCCCCCCCCCAAGATGTCGACTTTATGTTTCTTGATGAAATCCATTCCCAATAATCCATCCACTTCGATTGGCACGTCGTCCTTCACCATGTAGAACCAGTGTTTTATTTTAATCGCCGGAGTTTCCACGGTGACCTCGGCTAGGCATAGAGGTATTATTATTGTCCCTCCTACGCCTTTCAGTTCCACTGATGTATCTAGAATTGGCGTATCAGGGCGAAGCGCGCCCTTTTTTATCGAGCAGCACTGTGCCCCCGTGTCTCCTTTATGGGTTAACGTACCTTTCTTTACCGTTGGCGAGGCGATGTCGAAATCGCTCGTCGTTTCGTCGCATGTCGGTATCGTCACGTTGAACACGGTCAATCTTTCCGTCGGTGCGCTCGTTGCGATTGGCTCGCTCGTGACATCATCCAGCATAGACAGCACACGAATTTCCGGTAGATCTGCGTTTTTTTCCCCTCCGACGGTCTCCTTGCCGTCTGCGGCTTCATTATGTGCGTCGACGCTCTTCTTGTTGTCGAGAGATGCGCTTTCCTCGATCAAAAGTGTATGTAACGACAATGACCCCAGTGTTTTTGCTGTCTCCGTCACGCCGATCATGGCTGAATCGTTCGAGGCGTTGGACGGTCGATTGTTGGACCCTTTTGCCCATTTATCCTTTCCCTCGGCGATGTCCTTTTTCCTTGAGCGACACTCCCTTGCGATGTGTCCCTTCTTTTTGCAATAATGACAAACTATATCGACCTTGTTTATCGATTTGCTCGGTCCTGACGCCGGCAAGCTTTGTCGGCCGGATGTCGAGCGACAATTCCGCGCGATGTGCCCTGCTTTGCCACATTGAAAGCAATTTTGTGAATTTTTATCCGTGTGAATCTGTTTATTTATTGAATCACCCCCTTGGACGGATTTCTCCTCTTCCATAGCTCCCTTGAGCGCTGCGTTGAGGTCCGCGAAACCCCGTGCCTTTACGATGACTTGATATTCTTTTCGTAATCCTCTCTCGAAATTATGAAGGGCTAAATGTCTCACGTAGCCTTCGATAGTTTGCTTTTTCGCGTCTGTGTCCTCCCTAGCCGTGCTAGCTTCGATGAGTTCCATCATAACATTTTCTAATCGCTGGCCGTAAGCTAATACCGATTCGTTAAATTTTTGTTTGCGCATATTGAACTCTATTTGTAATGCGGCAATGGTTCGCCTTGTACCGTATAACGCCGTAAATTTGTCTTTGAACGTTTTGAAATTAGTGATCGAGTTATACTTTGTATCTTTCTTAGCTTTCCCCACGATTTTTGTTTTTAGTAATGCTTGCAATAACGCCTCTTTATCCGTAGCCGCGACGCTACTGTCGACATACTCAAACGCTTCTATGATATCATCGACCGCCTCAGGTTTAGTCCCGTCGAATCGCGGTAACAGAGTCCTGGCCTCTTTCAAAGTCATTGCTGGAGTCGCCATACTTTCGTTTGATAACGAGAAATCTATTGAATTTACCGAATAATTTCGCTCGTACTCCGCATCAAAAAAATCGTGTACGGTTACGTCCGACTCGACTCGTGCCTCCGTGTCACCCGGGGCATACGCCTCGCTGTTCGCTATTGGTTCGCGAGACTCGATTGAATTCGCAGCTGACTGTACGATACGATTTAATATTGGCGACTTTGTTCCGGTGAGCGCGCGTACCTTTCGAAAAATGATTCAAACGATCGGGATAGCGATCTCCTGCCCGGCAGTCGCAGAGTTATCGCACACTCGTCATAAGACATATATCCTATACTCGCTTTGGTCTACGGAAATTTTCTGACTAACAAAGTTTTGCCACTTACAGTAAAAAGGTGATCCACATGATGGTCCTTCCCTCGCTGCACCGATCTTGATTGGCTGGAGACGTACTTCCTCGTCGTTGACGGTCCTTGTCTCCTCCGATGATCTGACTCCGTCGATCCCCTGCCCGCCGACAGCTCTGTTGCTTGATCCTCGAACCTCGACGTCTGCGTGTCGGGTTCCTCGTGATGATCGATTCAACGTCTGCGTGTTTATCGATCTTTTATTGCTTTTCACTCCAACTTTGTATGTTGGAGAGGTTACAGCTTCTACCAGGATAGTAGATTTCGTTGACCCTCGGGATCGTTGGCAGAGCTTATTGCCTTCAAGCTTGCCCCTTACGCGGACTCGGTCGCGCGCGCGAAATCACTGCAGTCTCGATCAATTTAGCACTTAACAAATTTTCACTCGGTGTACTCGGCGGATTCCACCGCTGCCACCATTTGTTGTAGTCCTCTTTGTCGTTACGACGCGAAAGGTAGGGATCCCGACTTGAGAAATACTCAATATTTGTATGAATATTAATAAGTGCAATTTATTATTGATGAGATTCAAATAAACGGTGAAAGTACATATAATACAAGAGACACTTCTCGTTTTTTTGTATCGTGAGTCTGGAGCTCCGACTATGCTCCTGGATTGTTCGATTAAGACTGACTCGACATTTTCAGTCCTTGCGGATTCTAGCCGCTTAGCAACTGCGAATACCGAATATCTATGTTCGTTGTGTATATGTCTACCTCGATCGAGCTTCGAGCTCGTGGTGACTCGAACGTTTTATTAATTTATTTAAATTCTTTCTTTAAAAACGAAAGACATTTCGTGCATAACAATTGTCTATTAACCACACCTGCTGTGGGTAAAATTTCAGCTTGATCGATTGAGGCATTCTTGAGCTATATTGGTTTCAATTTTTCGCGCCAGTTTCACGCACGCACGCACGGAAATTTTCAGACATGTGACTTTTCGATGTTTGCGAATATTCTGAACACGTTTTCCTTACAATCTCGAGATGTTTGCTTCCTCAAAGAGAAGTCTTTGTTTTGGTGAAAAATGTATTTCGAGATTTTAATGAAAACCTGTTCAGAATTTTCCAAGACATCGAAAAATCACATTTAGGAAAATGTACAGATGTATGTATGCATGCATGTATTGTAATGGGATAGACCCCCCCCCTGGCGGAGTCTGGCACTTTGCTGCTAGATGGCCGGCTGGCGTCCTCTTCTTGCAAGCGAGACTGCCCCGGGATGGCCATAAAGGCTCTGCCTGTCCTCTGCTCCAGGTCCATCCTCAAAAGAATTGACCATTACCTCCTCGAGGTAATCTCAGAATGGGGCCTCGTTGTATTAGTTTGTAGACTGCGTAAGCACGTATGTTTCGGCATACGTGTCTCTGAGCATAGTAGGCTCACAGAGTGAGAGTATTCGGCCTTGAACGTCGGGGCGACTTCATAGTCCCCGAATTGCAAGACCGAAGAACTCCTCTTTCCTTTTTCTCTCTCGCATATGTGGGAGAGCGTTCTGATAACGCACTCAGTATCAAGGGGGCCAGCAATCCAGCTGCCTCCCTCTACACCGAAGCATATGCGGGAATCCTTTCCTCCACACCTTATCCAGCCGGTCCAGTACCGAAGTCTTGGCTTTCACTTGGGAAGAAGACGATCTAAAAAATCGTGAGTTCGATATTCCGCTTCCACGGAATATCGAAACGTTTCAGTATGTGTGAATCAGATGCGAAGAAGTCAAACCGATATAACTCAAGAAGAATGGCCTCAACTGATCAAGGTGAAATTTCACACACAGCATGTGTAGTTAATAGTCAATGTTTCTTCAAAATTTCATAAAATGTTGATTCGTTTTTTTGTACGCGATTTTTTATTTCTTTCAAAATATCTTTCCGCATTCTAGCTCTTACAATTTTTTATCGGGGTGAAAAGTTGTACACAGATGGCAAATCATCGACCGATGAGCCCTATTAAATTTGATGAGAATTTATCAATTCGTTGAAATTTTATGTCATTCAGAATTTTTTCAATTTCGCGAGAAATGAGTATATTCGTTTAGACGCAACTTTCCGTATTAAATATTCATTTACGAATAAAATAATGGTAAATTCGTGATCAATATGTGTTAACTCCCACTCCCGTGAGTCGAGATTACCAAAATTTAGAGAGAAGGAAAAACTAAGCGAAAGTGGGAAACGCGAGACGCTATGGGTGAGATGGCGAAACAATTAAACGCGGAGAAAAGAATGACGGTTAATTGTCGATATCAGGGGACGCGGCAATTCCGGAAAGGTTCGGCTCGGCCTAGTCCTGGAGGATCGTCGGCGGACCTGATGGTACGTAGGGGATATCCGGGGGAGAGGGGCCCGGAGTTACCCGTTCCGGTACGGAGGGCTCGACGGGACGAGCGCTAGTGAACGTGTACCGAGTGTCGAGGATGACGTCGGAAACAATCCGCGGCTGTGCGGGTTCGTGACGCGTGAGCGGCGTCACGGCTTGCGGAGCAGGGCCGGAAGGGCCTCCCGTGCCCGAGTTTCGACGCCCTTAATTTCCTCGGCCTCCTGTTGGAGAAGCCAACTTAGACCTCGCGGCGCCCTCCGCTTGTCCGGGAGAAATTACGCGTGAGCAAGGAAGCGCTTTCGTCCGGCGCGTTTAGGCATGAACGAAGGAGGTTACGCAGGCGATGTTGTGTCGGAGCAGAAGTGCTCAGCCAGCGGGGGCGGTACTCGGCGGAGTGACTCGAATGTGCCCGATAAAGGGAGAGACTCGTTTGCCAGTGTGTGATGGGCAGTCGACACGATAAGTCGGAAGGAATCGTCGGGAGGCTGGGTGGTTCCTAAAGCCTCGGCCGGTCGTGCTTCCTGCAGCAGGAGCAGGTTAACGGCTGAAGGGCAGCAGGAGGCAGACAATAAAAGTCGAGAACCGGAGTAAAGGAGGAGGTAACCTCGGTTCCCAATATTCGGCAGTCGTGCGCCCGTAAGGGAGCACAGAGCGTTGCGCAAAATCGGGCGAGGGGGAGGAAGTGGGTGTAAGTGACAGGTAGCGATCCGGAGATCGGGGTACGTTAGAAAAACGCTCTGAAAAGGGCGAATTTTGGTAATCGTATCTCACTCTGAAAAGAGCGGATTTTTATATCACGAAACTCGCTCTGAAAAGAGCGAGATTGTGCGATGCGAAGAAAGTCCGTGGCAAGCCGAGTCGATGAATCCGTGAGCGATGGCGAGAGTCGGATACGTTGAACGCACTGAAAAGTGCGGATAGATCAAGAGATGTCCAAGGAAGAGCCAAGTAAGAAGTCCAGAGTACGGTACAGTTGCTTTAATGGCTTTTCAAGAAGTACAGTAAGCGTTGGGCGTGTAAGGCGAAGTGTGAGGCGCGGATTTCGTATCGCGATTCTATTAATTTCATTTCGCGGATTTCGTATCGCGATTATATTAATGATTCGACCAACTTTCTTCCTCCCCTTCACTGACTCGATACAATCTGATATCGTCGTGTAGAGGAAAAGATACAGCATTTTTCGATACATATATCGGCAGGGTCGAAATAAGTGTAATAACAAAAAATTATTCATTCGCGGTACCGCGAAATAAAGCTACCGAACATTTGCGGTGAGTATGGGGAATACTCCCGAACGGCGGGGAGGCGGATCCTAGGAAACATACAGGGCGGAAGAAAAAAATAAAAATAAACTTATAATGTCCTAGTACTTTGTGCGTCACAGGTGACTGTTACTTGGCTTGGCTATAGGGAGCCAAAAATAAAATTGCCTTTTTACGGGAAACACGGGTAATCGATCGTTCGAAATATCGAATATCTCTATTTATAAGTAAGGGGTCTTAAAGTAATTAAATTCCCCACGTGAGGGGTACCGTTGGGAATCTAACACTGTTACCTTCCCAACGGTGAAAGGAAGGGTGAGTGTGGCCGAGTGGATCGTGCGCGCGTTTCTGTGGTGTTTTTACCTGCGAAAAAGTGGTTCGGAACCCACTATAATAGTAGGTCCAGAGGAAAGGACCAGCGCCTCGGTATGGGAAACCGAAAGATTGGGAAAAGCCCGGGTTCGATTCCCGAGACTGAAGCCCCGTAGGTGAAAGGAAAACCGACGGGGACTTTGCTCCGGAGATAGAACGTACGAACTACGACTATATCCGTATGTCCGGGACTACTGACACCTGACGGGGTGCGACGAAGCTCCGGGCCCAATAATCGAACCGGCGACAACGGATAAGAAAGGAGGAGAAAAACGTGAAGGAGCCCGTAACCCTTAGGGGATCGGTGTAAACACACAATACCCAATACCCAACGGTAAAAGGAACAGAGCAAAATTTGTTAATTAAAGGGGGGAAAACATTGTCGGAAGACAATCGTATTTTTGCGTACGCGTGCCGCATCGCCGTCGCGTATCGCCGGTGCTAGCCGGGAAAATATTGCCCGAGCCCGGGCGGCGATAATCAGGAATCGATCCAAAATTTTTCGATTGTGCGTGAACGTGAATACGGGTGTGAGGTGATAAAGCACATCGGCAACGAAGCATCGAATCGAATTTTTAAGGACACTTTTATCATATAATTCGGACCCAGGCTTTCCAATGGGCCTAACCTCGATCATAATCGTCCAGCGGTTGCCGAGATATTATGTGGTGAACCTGAAATACGGGTGTGAGGAGATCAAGTTTTCTCAAGTGTCACATGCTTTTTCGG
>JAPYZC010003008.1:0-13057 GCA_030522665.1 Ichneumoninae sp. A BG-2022a | reverse complement strand
GGTCGTGTCACATAGGGACTTGGTAGGTGCACCTGAAAAGCGTTTGTGACACGGCCGGAGACGTCTCCCGACTTTTATTATTATTATTATTATTGCAAATATCGATGGACAAAGAGGGAGGAGTTTCTGCGATATTATATTTTATCATTAATTATTTCAAACTTTTAGTAAAATTTTTTTTTAGTCGTTTTCATTTTTTTTTTGTAATTTTTTTTTGCAAATATTTTTTTTATGAAATCAATATGCCAAATTTGGTTAAGTAATATTTTGTCGTTTCGACAAACACTGGCGCCTTCGAAAACACGCCAAAGTGGGTCATCACAGTGAAACGCATAACTCCCGTTTTGTGCCCGGGGGTCAGTTGGGAGTTAAAAATACCTCCCGCTTATCAATAGAGATAGATGAACGAAGTTTTGTATTTTTTTCATGTCTCATGGCTTGTCGCGACTGTAAATTGCTTTCACGATTTCCATTATTTCGATATATTTATCTCGTTCATTCGAGAGTCATATAATTTTTTAAGAGGAGATAACAAAAGAAACTGAACAGCAGAAAGTCTACATTCACTTCAACGAGAACGCCGCACGTTCGTATATTGAGTTGAACACTAGATTGAAGTTTATTCCAACATCTACTCTAACTTAATAAAATACACGTTAACTGTCCCCCGTATGCTGTCGTACTTTAACAAATTCAACCCAAAGTAATGGTTGGGTGGCCTGTGAATCGAATCTCTTAAATTCGACAGCGGGATAATGTAATAATAGCTTTACTATTGCCTATGCCCATTCAACTTAAAGCTTGTCGCAGGTAATTACGTGGTAAATAATAGAACTGCGATTACCGTCCACAATGATTGAAATTATCGAAAAATCTGCGACTGCATCATTGATCACGAAGAGACGACGGTTGGTGGAATATCAGCGACATACTCTGGTAGACATTTTAGAGCATTCATTTTATGTATGTATATATGTATGTATGTAGTTTATTAATTCCGCGGAGGATTGCAAGATTTTTTTCACAAGATTATCTCCTTGGTACACGCATACAAATATTCCTTTTTTCCCTTCATTGTAACATACAGTATCTACAATCTCTATGTATAATTTATGTTCATCTCCCCCACTGTTTCTCTTCACTGTCGCTGCCGTCGCACTTTCTTCGTTTTTTTCCCTCTCGCCAGCTTGCTTTCTTCTCGCCTCTCGCTCCCTTCTTTCTTTCTCCGACCTATTGGCCCTCTTCTCTATTATTCCATTCACCTCGTTTCCTTTTCCATGGTCCTCTCTTCTTTTCACCCTTCCTTTCTTCGTCTACGTTATTCTTCTCTACATCATCGTCCTTCTCCCCTATTTCGCGCTGTTCTCTTCCCCGCTTACTCTTCTTCCGTCAATCTCGCTGCTTTCCTTTCCCCTTTATCTCTTTCGTTTTCTTTTTATCACTTTCAGCTCCACTGCCACTTCACTCAGTACTTCCATCCATACTTTTCTATTCTTTTTTCCTTTTCACCTGTGTACTTCACCACTCCACACGTATCCAGTGTCAACGTTTGGCTTTTCCTTCTTCATTACACACTTAGCCTGAACCCACTGGTACGTGGGAAACGGTCTGACCACTAGGAAAGACCCGCGTCGACCAATCTGTTTATTTATTGTATATATAGATTTTTTTAGTTGGTTCGATTCACCAAATCTTGTAATGAAGCCCGAAGATTTTTTTCATAGTCTTTTCATACAGGACTTACAGGAAAAGAAGGACGGAACAGGACGGGAAAAACTCCCAGAGGTTGAAACGGGAATCGAACCCGCGCGTCGTGAATTACAGTCTAGCATGTCTCATCTTTTTTCCGACTTCGTCCCCACTACACTTTTTTCTTTTCCCCTTTTACTTCCATTTTCCCCCATCTTCTTTAGGGCATTACTTTCGATCCTGATAAGGTCCGGAAAAGGTCTGGTTGTATATCAGTTTGTATCGACTGAGCTGTCAGGGGATGTTGGTTCTAGAGTCTCATATGAAATAAATAATAATAATAAGTCTGAAAAGTCCAAATTCATGTGCAGGGCTTCTCCAGGACCCTAATGTAACGCTGTAAAATTTTGACACAGGTCCGTGGAGTTCCTCCAGAGAATTAGTCGAATTTTGTACTTCAGGTCTAAACATTTTATTTTGGAACCGGAAGTGGCCTTTCCCCAAATGACGTCACTTCCGGTCGAAAACGGAGATTTTCAAACCGGAAGTGACAGCTTCTAGGGGAAACGTTACTTTAAGTTTGGAAATCTCATATTTCTACCGGAAGTAAAGTCATTTACTTTTACTTTAGTTCAGAAAACGTATATATATAAAATATTATTATGTCTGTACTCCTGCGTGTATATCATAAGATGCTCTGGCTTCAATCGCTATCGTTGTAAGCGCCGAACCACCGTACTGTTTCTTTTATACTTGGAATTCAGGCTTCACATCGGCAAGACTGTTGCAGTGTTGTTGCTGCTGCTGCTGCGTCTTATGCAACTATCGGCGAGAGAGCTTTCTATATAGATGGAGAGGCTCGTGCGCCAGAGTGAGAAATCACAAGTGTGTGTGTATCGAGTTGCACGTACGCGACTGGCAGTAAAGTTCTATCGCTGCACAACCGGTCCTGTTTGATGCATGTGTGGCCGGTCTGCCGCTGCTGCTGTTGCAGGCGAACCGGACGTTTATTCTCGCTCGAGAGTTGCTTAAATTAATTCGCGAAAGCCAAGCGCGTACCCGGCGCGAACGCGCCTAGCGAGTACTTTTGTGGACTGCTCACCCGGCGCAATACACTTATTTTTTTATTCACTTATTTTTCATTTCTTCGTACACGTTCTTGTTCTGGAAGAATTTCTATTTTGTTTTATTTTACTCCCTTCCGTCGCTTTGAAAATGATATAAAGGTTTGTTGGTTCGCACTGTGTAGCGGTTTCCTATACATAGAATAAAGAAAAAGTTCTCGGCGTCTGATGATAAAGAGGCTGTAGCGAGAGAACAGAGGTCGAAGTGAATCTTTTGACTTTTCACATTTCCTCTGCCATAATCTCCTATAACGTTACAGACGATTTAATTTCATGCGCCATTTAGCCCTCGAGGATTCTCTTTCTCCCGATACGCGATGGTTCTCGTGCGCTAGAAGTATCCTCTGCGGCGGAAACGCGATTATAAGTAAAGAAAAAAAAACAGGGCGGTCGAAGGGAATCGCAAAAAGCAGGTCGGTGAGAAGGCCCGGTTCGCGAGGGAAGAGATAAACGTAATTTGTTCGATATTTCACGGCCTCTTGGGCTCAGCCTCTGCATCGCTTTTTCTACCTCTGGAGAATTAAAGAAAAAACTCTGTATCAATTCCCTAACTGCGCTAAATAACAGACAATCAAAGATCCGAATACGCCTTTTTTGTCGTGTCCTTTATTTAATGACACGACAATTTGTTCTACAATTGTTAACACTTTCTGTTAGCGACGAAATTTACTCACCCTTTAAAATTCATACCATCGATCTCTTCTTTATCGACATCCGACGATAAATCATTCTCTACGAGCAAGTCCAAACAGCGCCAGCTGTCGTCAGCCGTGGGAGATGCCATTTTCAGATTCCGTCGGTAAATTCACTTCCTGCAACAGATACAAAAATTATTCTACAGCATTGTCTGGCTAAGACGGACAGATTATTTCACTTCACATCAGTTTACAATTACAACGAAATTTCAAGGTTTTTCGTTACGCGTTTTTCTTTCTGTTCAAAAGTGTTCTACTCCGATCAACAATAAAATCCGTCAGGATGGCCGAGCGGTCTAAGGCGCTGCGTTCAGGTCGCAGTCCACTTCTGTGGGCGTGGGTTCGAATCCCACTTCTGACAATCTTTTTTTTTCCGTCATTTCGTCAAATCACCTTTGCACTGCGAACACTTAATGTCTCGCATCGATTATAAAATAGTAATTTACGCGAGGTATTCGAGGAGCCGTTGCCCGAGTATAATAGAAGGGATCGTGACTTGCCTGTGAAATACAGTAAAATTTTCAAGAGGATTCCATCTACTGGATAATAATTCTTCGTGTGTCGTTAAGCGACCGTTTAATTGGCGAATTATTTCTCATAATAACAATAATAGCAACGGCAACAACGACGCAACATCTGGAAACGCATATACCGCAGTGAAGAGAGGTCTTCGGCTACGGGGCCACCCTGTGGCTCGTAATATTGTTTACAATTCTCGTGGGTTGCATGAGTAGCGAGAAACACCATATGCCATACGGTACATAGCGGTTCGTTCGCGTGCTGCCGCGATAAAGAGAGAGCGAGACACTCTCTTGACTCTCGAGTCTATCTCGATCGGGAGAAGATCTTCGCTGGGTTGCACGCGCGATTCCATTTCCGAGAGACCTACATTCATTCGGTCCTCCTTCGGTCCCCACGTCGTCATATAATTGTAAAAAATAAACAGCGTGCGCCATGGCATTCAACTATAATAACAGCACATCGGCTAGAGATCGCAGTAATAATCCGTAGGCGAGTCTCCGAGAGCGTGGACCGAAACATCGAGAGCCCGTGGTGAGCCGTTCGGCCGAACGTAATTCTCCTAGATTAACGTTAATAGGTGGGATCGCGAATTGAACCGGTCGCCAACTGAGTCGAGGAGCAGCCGCACTCTCCGCGCACTCAAACAGGAAATCGCTTGGAGGTAATTTTCTACAGTCGAATGATTGTCCCGAAGTGACCTCCGACCGTAGACCCAATTCGCATGGCTTTGAACTCAAACCTGGATTCCATCGACGGAAGTTCTATGAAATGTCATTCAATGTTATCCCCATTCCCGGTATAGCTATCGAAGACTAATTGCCTGTCAATGACGATCCTTATGGATGTAATAAAATTCCATCGTAAAATTTTAGTTTCGATAGCTCGAGCGCCGTAAAGCGAGTCCTGTGCGGAAACAGTGGAAAGTAATCAACTCTTTTAATATCCAATATTTGCCACGTTGACAACATAGCGTATTCCGAACAAAATCTCTTCGATTTTCATCCAAAAATTCTGACGAATATCAATGTATCCCACATTACATTTCTCGAACATTTTATCATAATTATTTTTTTGAATTTTCGTGTGTTTAATTGAAAAAAGTGAATTCATTCAAAGGCACATTTCTCAGAAATTTTGTTTTGAAAAAGTGTCGAGGTCTTGAGGAAAACTCGAGGCTTCAACGCTAAAAGGGACAGTACAAATATTTTACTATATTTAGAATCATAGTAATAGTAATAACATGTAACAATAAAAAAAAATTGATTTACCAGATATCTTCCAATCTCTGTGGATCTCAAAGTATCGTGCTTAACGCTCTGCGGTTCTCGCGATCGTCTTTATTTCAGTGCTTTCCGTGCGATGTATTTTCCGCATGTTAATAGAGACCTTTCTACTGTATCTAATCTTCACAATTGACGACAGTGCGCCGTCTCTCCAGGCACATCTCACTTTACACTGCCTGCAAGCACATTCGAGTCTCGCAGTGCGTAATGACGGAACTCGTCAAACTCGATAAAACCGGTGGAGAGATGCGCGAATTACAGGTTCACAGCAGCGGTTGATGGGAGTCTGAGCAAAATATACGAAGTTCCTCCGAAGAACGTCGATTTTGCCCATCGCTATGGGCATATATATATTAGTTAGGCGAAGCAGGTACCGTCCACAGCTGCCGCGAAGCTATCTGCCTATATACTCGCATAATGTCACCGTTCACTTCCCGAAAGGGACCCGCGATCCTGGGAACTCCTCACGATGTGCATTTGCGTATTTGCCTACAATTACGCGATTACATTCTCTTCTCCCTCCCACTCACCGAAACCACTACATTTATCTTTATCCCTCGCACCGAGGAGATAGATGGACCATCGCGAAATTCAATTTCAATGGAACACACACCGGCCGCAAATATACCGTTGCTCCATTCTCCATAAGGCAAAGCCGAAGGCGCACTTTACGCTGTGCCTGTTTCCATCTCGTTGAAACGGGGTTAAATCTGTACCGGCGTCCGTGCGATCTTCGATCATCGCCAAGATCTATCGAAACCTCTTATAGGATCCATAGAAGTAGTGGTAGTTGTCGGATAGTGCGGGCGGCAATCTACGAGACTACAGGCCGTCGCCGCGTTTATGCGTTCAAGATGCTCTCGAGGGCAACGACGATCGATCCTGGGAACACCGACGAGGAGACTCGGATTACCGGCTACTAAAACATTAACGCACACATACCTACGGGTGAATGGCTCGGGCATTCGTGGCATCGAGAGGTATTCGTATTCACGCGTTCCCCTCCCGCCCCCCTGCTTTCCCCCCCGCGTGCGTCTGCATCTACGTGCCGTCACGAGTTCGGTGTCTATGGGACATCGAGTACCGTTCACGAGAGCGCCGTCTCTTTGGTTGTATACCTCGTGCATTCTGTTCGAATGTCCCTTAGTTCCGCGACGAGTTTCAGCCTACAGAAGCAACAGGTACCGAACAGTAGATACTCAAGACTTGGGGGGGGGGGGACTTGTGATGCAAATCATGGGTCTATGGCCTTTATCTTTTCCTCCAAAAAATCGAAACTCGCGTCACGACGACGGGTTCTCCCGAGGCACGAGGAATTTCATTTACCGGTTTTCCCGATCGGTACACTAGTTCATCGGCACTGAAAAAAAATATAGATGAGTTCGGACAACTTAATAGTCAGTAGAGACAACTAGTTGATTACAAACTTTGGAGCAACGGTAAATAACTCCGAAATTGCGGAAAGACTGCAAATTCTTCGTTATACTTTAATTTGCAATGTGAAATTGAGTTATTAAACATTGCACTACTTTATATAATTATGAAATTATGTTTGTGAATACGGTTCTGCCCGCAAGGTAAATAAACAAATAATACAAATAAATGAAACTGGGCGTACCTACTGGCCTACTGGCTCTCCCAACTCATAATCTCTCTGTGTGCATGCTAATGACCTACGTCATGATCTTTTTTTAATTATACGGATGTATTTTTAAAAAATGTTTAGAACACGAAACGGTTTTTACGATGATTCGTTTAAAGAAGCGCCTGATGAGTTATTTTCTATGGATCCTTTATTGAATAGTACTCAATGCCCGGTGAGTTCTTCATCGTAGGCTGATGAGTTTTGTCCCCGAGCAGATGGAAGTTCGGGCAATGTGAAATTGAGTTATTAAACATTGTACTACTTTATATAATTATGAAATTATGTTTGTGAATACGGTTCTGCCCGCAAGGTAAGTAAACAAATAATACAAATAAATGAAACTGGGCGTACCTACTGGCCTACTGGCTCTCCTAACTCATAATCTCTCTCTGTGCATGCTAATGACCTACGTCATGATCTTTTTTTAATTGTACAGATGTATTTTTAAAAAATTTTTAGAACACGAAACGGTTTTTATGATGATTCGTTTAAAGAAGCGTCTGTAGAGTTATTTTCTATGGCTCCTTTATTGAATAGTACTCAATGCCCGGTGAGTTCTTCATCGTATGCTGATGCGTTTTGTCCCCGAGCAGATGGAAGTCCGGGCTACCGATGAGTGCGCAGTAGTGTACGAGAGACCGTGATCTTGTACTTGTCTCTGGTATTCTTCGGCTTCTCTCGTTCGTTTCTGAGCGTGCGGCCCGCCCCGCCACGGCGGCAGGAGCAAACGGCAAGTACGACGGAGCGAGAAGACGTGTTTGTACCGTTACACGCTGAGACTCTTCTCGAGAGGCTAGCGTGCGCCAACCTCTGACGCAAGATTCGAGAAAGAGGGAAGCGTGCAACTATCGTTCTTCTCCTCAACGACGACGATGACTCGGTTGAATCGTTTGTAAACATGCCGAGGAGTGCGCGCACCGCGCTCTCGAAGCTCTGGCGGAAGCACCGCCGAGATATCGGAGAATTCGATGCTCACGGAAAAATGAAGCGCCGTTGCCGAAGGTGAATCGAAGAAAATGTTGAACGAATAACCGGTGAGCCGGCCGACGGAAGCTACAATGAGAATAACAAAGGAATCGGGGTCAAGAATGAGAACTCCGGTTTGTTCAGAACCATCCATCATTCGTCTGTCCCTTGTTTTCCGGAGAGAGACTTCTATAGTAAAATTGAAACACCAGAGTGAACATGAGAGCGCGGGCTTGAGAACTGTACAGAAGGCAAAATTGAGCTCCCACTTAATGATGGGATTTCATAATAACTGGTTGATTAACCGGGACCTACAAACAATATTTTACCAGTGTTAATTTAACTATGGGAGACAATAAATACGTTTGTAAATGTAAAGATTATTATCGCCATTTTATGTAAATATTATAATTGTCAGCGATGTGGAACATATCGCTGAGCGTGAATTGCTCTAAAAAAATTAAGGTTTTCTCAAGTTTGTTACAATATTTTTGGGAGGGATGAACGTACTCAACCAATTTAAAAAAATAATAAAAATTGGCGGCTGGCGGCACGTAATTGACTAAAATAACCAATAACTTTGCCGGTACGAAATAGTAAGTTACATTGTTTATCAGTAAATTCGCAACATAATTTCCACTGGACCGAATGACCGCACGGACGGGGACGAACGAACGACAGAAGTTATTCGATCATCATCGTCCACAGACAGTGCTGCTAACCGAGCGGACCACCACTAGACCGAGTAATAATGAAATCGTAATTCGAGCCGCGAAAGCAATTATAACAGTCGGCACCACTGACCTGTATTCCATAGGCCAGTGACTTCCGGTGTCCGGCGGTCAACAAGTCGTCATCGCCCTCGTTACGAAGCTCCGGAATCATTTGCATAAATATTTAGAATTTAGAACGCTAATATAATAGTATCTGTAACAAATTTTATCACGTCGTAAAACTGACTTATTTATCAGTCATTTATCGGTGTGCATGACCCAATTGAAGAGATTATCGCAATGAGCGAAATGTCGTCTGTAATCGGAAATTATAACTGAAATGTAATAGTACAAAAAAACTTTTAGCTTTAATAGCATTAGTTTAACGAAAAAATTATAACCGTGTAGCTAACTCACTTCACGTAAAAAAACTATATTCGAATGAAGTATTTTTACCCGCGACGGAAAAGAAACGATTTGTGAATTTGTGGAGTCAGCGAGAGAAATGTCTGACCCCGTCCCGCCGAATCTACTCAGCCGCCAGGATAAACCGTCGCGAGCAGGATGTTAACGGTTCACCCACGAAATTCTTTTACGTTCTGTCTCTATCTTCCATCTTCCCAAGAAAATACGGGCCAGCGGGTCTCTACCGAAGCGAGTGACGAACGGTACGATATTTTACGCGGACTATAATAGATAGCAAGAGACGCGGTAGCGCCTCAACGTAAAGTGCTTAAAAAAATATTTTTAAGCGACACGCTACCAAGTAGTTATATTCGAGAATGCCGGAAGTTGAATCATGGAAATGATGATACTTGAAAATGAAATAACAGTTTGGAATTTGGAAGGCACTTTCCTCATGTAGGAATTCGGACACACGCTATCCAACGCGCCCAGTTATGATCATAACTGTTCGGCAGATGTTGACGTATAGTAATCGTGCGCCGAAAAAGTTCCGAAATATGATCAACGTGATGTGAGTGGTACAAGTTCCCAAAGTTGGGACGAGTCGATTTGGCTTTAAAAAAATTATATTAGGTATTCGGAACTATAGGTATTCGCAATATATACTTCTTCGGAACTGTAGTTGTCTGCGGTTAGCCTAGTTTTCAGCTGCTATGAGTCGTTCGATTGTATTAGTCAATTCCCTCTAACTTAACGCTCTCGGGACTAAGTTTCCATGCTACTAGAGAAAATGGCTAACTAGAGTCACTCACCACGGCCTACCGTTAACCATTTGAAGCGCGAAACGGTTAGGTCGCGTGAATAATTAAAACTCGACCACAGCTCATGGAAGGCACATGAGAGTTTGTAAAATATGTGATAAAATATTAGGACCTAGAAAATCACATGTACTGTTGTAACCTTTCTCTTTTCATTCCGATCTGAATTTCATTTTTAATACATTATTTCTTGGCTCATGTCATTGAACGTTGTTCACATTTTTTTTCGAAATTGTTTTTGTAAACAAATTTTTTCGTCGGTGAACACAAACTTTACTTTTTCTAACTTGTTTCGAAAATAAGGTTTTTTTGTTTTAACGTGTATACTATAGTTTCCGGGATCTCCGTAGACACGGGAGCATTTCCAAACTTGCCCACAGTGTCGAAAAAAAATCCCGTAATAATTACGATAGGTTCTTGGTGGTTGCGTCAGCGCCGTAATAATAACATCGCATCAACGTCCAAATTGAGAAGATCCGAAAGAAGAAAAATGAGAAAGATGAGGGAAAAAATCAAAGTAAAAAGACAAAAATTGGGGTTTTCGAGGCGTGTCAGCTGTTGGGCACTCTGCTAACCAAAAATAGTATAAAGTATATAATTCCTCGTCGTCTACGTCTAGGATTACAAAAAAATGTTCTTATTCGAGACCGCTGCTTGGAGAGTCTCTTGGCGCGTACGTGTATTCCTAATTGTTGGCCCCTCACACGTAGCACGCAATAGCCACCGAAGCAAAGTATATACCAAAGGCACCACAGTGGCCGGCATTCCTTCATCGACACGTTCACCGCGTGTCTACTTAGACCCACAGAAGACCCAAGCAACGCTGTACATACTAATGAGAGACTGCTCTCATCGCGAGTTCGAAACTATATACGCGAAATAATATGTACATAGGCAAAACGTGTATACGTATCCGCGATCCAGCATAAACTGCCGAGGTACTTAAGAATACGCGAAACAACTGTCTGAACCATAAGTGCCTGGAACAAGCGGCTACCGACGAGTTTACAAACTCTCTCACACGACTCTCAACGCCGTGAAGCACGAGAGAACAGACAACAAAAAGAGAACAAAAAAATGTGCGTCATCATTATACGCTTAACACATACTTTTCCACATAACAGTAAAAGCCTGTAATGCGCTATATTCACGCCTACGCATACGAATAGGTGAGAAAGAACCGTGAGTTTGGAGCCTCACGGAATAAATCGACAAACTGTTCTTTCGAGTTTACAAGACAAAAAAGAGAACAAGGCGAATAGTCGGTTCTTACAAAATTTCCGTACTTTATGCTCGGTGCAACATTTTTTATAGGTGTAACGAGCGCGTTACTGCGCTCGTATATACCGGTGCGCGTATTATACACTTCGTGGAGATTCCGGTGAGTATATTGGTCAATAATTCAGAAGGTTTTGCATTCCGATGTCGAATAAAAACAATAAGAAAACAATAAAGAAATTCAGACTAGCCGCATTGCAGAGCCAAACCGCGAGAGAATCTGGCCTGCAGGATGTCTCGTTACATATTGACCGTGACCACTAATTTTACCGTTGGCTCGATGCAGATTCCTTCCGAAACCGCTGTCTTGGCTGGTTTCGCGCATTCGAACTATTTTTATTATCACAATGTATTACGCAACCTGCATCAGCCGCGTCGTGTGAAATATCGCCCACGAATTATAAGTCTCCTCTTGGCAAAGCGGGAGCAACGCGAGAGGTACCTTCCGCACTTACGCGAACGCCGCTCGGAACCCATCACGCGTTTACAGTTAAACGCAGTCTGGCACCTTGAATTATCGTACCCTACTATGTTATTCTCTTTGATAATTTTTATT
Source organism: Ichneumoninae sp. A BG-2022a (assembly GCA_030522665.1). Classification (NCBI taxonomy): domain Eukaryota; kingdom Metazoa; phylum Arthropoda; class Insecta; order Hymenoptera; family Ichneumonidae; species Ichneumoninae sp. A BG-2022a. Next base: position 1,363 of record JAPYZC010003008.1, on the reverse strand, counting down.
ACATACATTTTTTCTTCCTCGACGTTTTACAGCAATTCTTCCCTTATATCCGACAATCTAATGACCCCAGCGCGCGACCGTTAATGCGCGGTGTTTGCAACCAAAGAGCCGAATAATCAAGGCACAGGTAGAAGCCGAGCCGTTATTACATCCGCGACGCTCCGTGCGCGCTTTACCGCAACATTATTAACAGAGACGCCCATGTACACCCGTGGTCTTCGACGAGACTGCAAGATAGAAAGATGGGAAACAACAAAAAAAACACCTCACAATAACGAAGAACAGAGAAGGAGCGCAAGAAGCAGGCGCGAATAGTTGATCGACCAATTTTATGGCTCTCGCTTAAACGAGCTACCTCGTCTGCTTAATTCCAGTCGTAATATCATATGCCGAGCTCTTGGGAGCTTAACTGCGTTACGATCTCCGCCGAGCGTCGGCTGTGCACCCCCCCAAGTATATAGATATACATAGAGAGACTCGAACGCAATTTGTCTGGGCATCAAGGATACGAGCTTTCAGACGCCAGACAGAGCTGCCCGGAGTTTCATACATAAGTTGCTACTCTCGGCCAATGGGAAGGAGCATACATCTCGAAGCGAAGAAACGTTTAACTTACACGGAGAATTTTACCGTTTCCACGACATATTCATCATCAATCCTCGACGGTTGTGTGCGGGGTGGTGAATCTGCGAAATCTAGCGAAGGTCGTTACGGCTGGGAATAAGAAGAATAATACCGGCTATGCTCGGACAATTATTCATTGGTCACCGGAGTACAGTTGATTTAAGTGCCCCGACGCTGCAGCGCTTAACCCTTTGATGCAAAGTGTACGAGAGAGCGGGGCAAAATGAGACAGTGGGGCAAAACGGGATGATGGGGCTAAACGCAATTTTCCAGTAACTTTTGTATGGGTCACTGGGGCAAAACAGGGTTGAAAAGCTGGGTGCATCGTAGGAGAGAGCGGGGCAAAATGAGGCAGTGGGGCAGAACGGGATAATGGGGCAAGAAGCAATTTTCCAATTACTTTTGGATCTGTTGCTGGGGCAAAACAGGGTTGAAAAGCCTGGTGTATCGTTGGGACAAAATGGGGCATCCAATTATTGGAAATTATTGAAAAACTGAGTTTTGCCTCTTCCGTTTTGCCCCACAGTCCCATTTTGCCCCGCTCTCCCCTACGATATTTACCACATTGGTGAAAAATATACTTTCCCACACTTTTTCTATCTTAAGGTAGTGCTAGCAAAATGACTAATGCCGCCTAAAGTCGAGAGAAAAAAGACAAAGATTACAAACACTTCTCGATGAGAAAAAAATCTGAAAAAATTATAGCATATAAAAGGTGCTGAAAAGATTGTTTGTGCAT